>JANEMJ010014595.1:0-41404 GCA_024361745.1 Cacatua alba | reverse complement strand
ATTCTATGATTCTATGATTCTATGACAATAGATAATGGTCTGTGGTGAAACACACAAAAATAGAAAAGTACTGTTTGGCATGCGTTGTGGGAACATAACCTTGAAAATAGGGGAGTTAACACTGCCGTTAGCAAAAGGGAGTCTTATACCAGTAAACATCTGTTCACATGCTGGCCACGTGTGCGCTGATGTTGCAACTGGTAATTTTCCACTCCAGCCCCAGGGGGGATATAAAGACCTTTCCAGGGACAGACAGGCGAGAAGGCCAGATGTGCATCTTGATTCAGCGGATGCCCTGACGACGCATTGCCTACCACTCCTCTGACTGGGCAACATGTTCCACCTCCTTCTCCTGCTCGGCGGTATCCCATGCAACCAGGGGTTGGTATGTATGTAACCTGCTTCCCATTAGCTTTGCACTAATAACTCAATAAATATACTAGAGTATTTAATTGTTTACATTGTGTTTGGTGTCCAGTCTTTGTACATGGAAATCCTACGAACCTGGAACAGAAGCCAAATGGATTCATGATAACTCACGTCTTGGTCCAAGTTTTTTATAGAAGAGACATTATCTTTTTTTGTCTTCTCAGTCAGGCTACTGTTACCTAATATTGACTTAGTGAATAGTGATTCACTGTCTACTTCCCTCAGGACATGACTATTATTCAATGAAAGTTAAATATAAGATATTTTATGATAGATTATGATATAACACAAATTTAAACCTGGTCCTTTTATATTGATGATTTTAGTTTCCATTTTCTATGAACAATACTGAAAAAATTTTATAAGAGAGGTTTTTTTTTACCATATGTAGCAAAGCAGTACTATATGGAGAACATCTTGGGGGAAAAAAAATCTCCAAAAGTTAACAAACATAAAACTTTGTTTTGAAGGTCTCGGACAACAATTTGGGATGAGAGAGAGTAATATAAGAGAAACTTTAGAATCTGGTCTGTAGCTAGGAAAACCAAAACCTAAAAATGTACTAGTTGCATGATTACAAGATCTTCTGCTAATGCAGACAGGATGATTATGCTTCAAGGAGTGGAAAATAACCAAATTTCTTGTCCTCATCTCAAATTTCATGCTGCTGCTACAGGGTAGGAAAAATTGTCATTTTCATTGTAGTTTCTCCACATTCCTCTTGGAATAGTGCAAGCTAAAGAAGAAATAATCTGGCAGCAGACAATTTTGAGACCATTTAATCAAGAAAGTCAGTTACAAGAAAAAGGGTGCAAAAGTTCTTTGAAGTCCTGCAAGGAGATAGATACCCCCTGGAGTATTTTCATAGCTTCTTGGGCATTTTGGAAAAAATGCTTTTAGATAGAAGGCTACTATGAATCTTTACAGACACTCATTCAAAACTAAGATCAAATCAGAACTGAGTTATGAAGTTCTATAGAACTCAGGCTATGCTATATAACTTACGCATATATCAATGCTTGATTGTAGCATATTGTATTTCATTTAACTATTACATTATACTATTTGCAGCAGACATGCAATCAGTGCCTAATTGCTAGAAAAGAAATATCTTGCAAAACTTAAATGTGTAACTTATAACTATGTACTAGAGAAAACTTGAGAGTTGCATGTTATACACGTTTTACTCTTAAAACTGCAGCATGTGTAAATCTGAAATTAAAATGCATTAATCACTGAAAAACAATTGCACTTACAGAAAAATAACATCTGAAATTAAACTAAATGAATCAGCTAATACTTCATAAGATTAATTTTATTATTATTTTTGCCAATGTAATTTTTACTTCAGCTGATGAAGTGGATATCCCTCGGTTATTTGCTGTTTTCCTTGATTACACTGAAATACAGAAATGACATGGAGGTGTACTTTCACTTAAATTTTACTAATAATCAAGCAATTTCTGTGGAGTTGAGTCAGTTTAGCTATAACTCAGTGAATTCAAACACTGAAATATTTGCTGAACCATACGTTGCATAGGTTACTGTTTACGTAGCATCCCAATTATGGACAATTTGGTAGAAAACTGTAATCTAAAATAGTGACCTGTTATTTAAAGAATTTAATCCACTAATGAGCAACTCCAAGTCTTTCAGAATATTGCAATTTTGAGATAATTGTATATGACACAAAGCATTAGGTTCTATAAAATATAAGAAAAAATCCTCAAAAAATTAATTATGAGGTTTTTTTCTGATTCCTTTCCCTACCCCGTAAATATAAGGTCTACCCTATGGATACGAAGGCAAAACCATACATATGAACCTTCTGAAGTCATCTCGGGTACAGTGTTCTGAGGTGTTACTTGCGGCAAATTCTGATTCACAATATAGAGATAGAAAAACAGGCTAGCTAGCATAAAAGAATTTTATGAGAAGAAAAAAAGTAAATTTATCTGAAAGTTCTTGGAACTCCTTGACTGTTGCTTTTCTAAGGAAAAAGATCTTGTCTGAATGGAAACATTTTTTTTAAACTAATTATATGTAGAAATATTATCTTGTTATGAGATTTTGTACAGGAAATTTGTATTAATCTTCTTACTCTGGTACCCACAGAAAAGCATCCTCAGCTCCCCTTTTCAGCCAATGCAGATGAGGATGTAAAGCTTCTTATATTCAGTGGCCAGATGCACTGTTATTTAATGCTCTCTTAGAACTCCTTGGAGTTCAATAACTTTCAATAATTTTCCTGACACAGGTACTGCAGAATGAATGTGTTTTTCAGCAGGGTCAATCTACAGTATGGTTCTGCAGTATTTTTAAAGTTTGTGTCTGTTCTCTTTAAGGGTAATGTGGCCAATGGCCAATGCAGCAGTATCTGGAGAAAAAAAAAAAAGGTCAGTCTCAAAGGTCAGGTTTTGCACACCCTATTTTTACCATATGGGGATACAGAAGGCCAAATATCCAGATTATTTTTATTCAACTTAACTGAGGAGTTTCTAAACTAGCTGAATTTTTATTCTGCTTTTTGTATTGCATTTCTGGATGCCAATTGTCTTGATGCCCTTATTCAAGTATCTTAAGATGCTCTTTCCCTCTTTTTGCTGTATAGTGATAGGCAGTTTATAACAACATGAATAAATCAATTTAATTGACCAATAATTTGACTCTGGGTCATTTAAAGGAGTAGTTCCAGAACATGACAAGAGGATACCATCTAAATCTAAGATGATCCATATTTGGATAGGTGTTTACATTTTTAATAGTCAGATGCTACCATGCAAGTCAAAGAAGGTTGTAAATATCATTATTTTGATTAACACAGATTTTTTTTGTTCACTCTATCATTGTGACTTTGCCAAGGAGGAATGATAGGATTGTTTTCTAATATGTAAAATTTAAAAATCATAGTAGTACAGAAATATGGCATATACACTTAGTGAGGAGTCTTGAGGAACAAATGTGTAATAAGCATCTAAAATTAAAAAAAAAAAAAGGGGGGGGGAAGCTCATCAGGAACAAGTCATTATGAAGATGTCTGTTTCTGGTTGCAATTTGATTTTTGATATCCATATTTTAACCTGGAAAATATGGAAATACTCTTAACTTCCTTCAAAAACACTTTTCAGGTCAGATTCTGAAAAATAATTTTAGTTTTAGTGGGAAATCTCCATTTACTATAAATTTATAACGTTATTATTAATGAGTGATGCTGTCAACTTAGATGATGCTTACTGATCTACCATCTTCATTATTGCTTTGTTATCTACAGAAATTGGACAACTTTTCCTGAAAAAATTGGGTTATTATGAGACAATGCAGGAAAGTCTGTACTTTATTCTATATCATAATCCAGAAATATAAATAAGTGTGAACTTTCTGACTCCCATTTCTGCTTACAACTATAGTGATAAATTAGGATCTGAGAAGCATTTTTCATGTTTCTAATTGAGGACTGACAGGAATAAAATTCTTCAATAATTACAATATCAAAAATAGCACTTTAAATTTAGATTCTGAAGATCAGACTTTTAATGGTCTCAAACCCACCAGTTCCTATATAAGCAGTGAACTAATTGGCTTATTTCCACTTCATTTTATTTATTCATTTTGCTCTATTTTACTGTAATAGGTTTTGTCCATTTGCTACCATTGCTTTACCACTTCTGACAGTCATACAATGCAAGCATATAGTAAGAAGTTCTGATAAATTTATATGTCAGTGTAGATGGATGCTCATATGCAATGTATTTACTTAGCATAGGGGAGTGTCTGCTATACTAAACATCCAGGGGTTTTGTTATAGGTGTTACTGTACTTTTGTTACTGTAAATACTATATCAATCTTAATTGTCAAACCAATATGAAAATGTTTGAGAAAAAGACATCTACAGCCTGCAGGTAACTAAGTACATGAAGGCAATTAAACCCCCCCAAAATCCCTTTTCAGAGTTCCCACCAAATTAAATAAAATCATAACTTCCATTACATTAACCTACGGTTGACATTAACTTTGCCTTCCATACGCACAGCATAGAAAAAAATACATTATGTAGAGAAAGGATCTCCTGCAGTTTTGTTTGTTTTGCAGCACTGTGGGACAATTGTGTCAGACAGGAGAAAAATGAGGCACCAGCTGGGTGGACTGCTACACCCACATAGAGAAATTCATAAATCATTACCTGTCCTAGTTTGATCCTAAATTAAGGAAAGAATTGGTACACAAATGAAGCCACATTGGATTGACAGGAGCTCAAGTAAGGTTAATATTGAGAGGACGGTGTTACATATACATTTCTCTGTGCTGTGCCTGAGGTTATTTGAGATATATTTGCTTACATATGTCTTAAATATTAAATAATATTAAATTTGCTTACATACATCTAAAATATTAAATATAGGGAGTTTAATACTGGGAACTCTGGTTGATGACTTGTCATGCACAAAAAATACATATGATCAGAAGTGTCAAACTATTTTAGGATGAGGTAATTTAAGTACTAAATGGCAATTCAGGTACTAAAAGAAAAACAGAATTCCTAGAATCCTTCTGACTTTCACAGAATCATACAATATTTTGAGTTAGAAGGGACCTTTAAAGGTCATCTAGTCCAACCCCCCTGCAATGAGCAGGGACATCTTCAACTAGATCAGGTTTCTCTGATCTTCTTGAACCACATCCAGCCTGGCCTTGAGCGTCTCCAGGGAGGGCGCATCTACCACCTCTCTGAGCAACATGTGCCAGTATTTTACTTCTTTCGGGTCCCAAAAGCAAGTGGAACAAATATGTATAACATGTAATGCTATAAACTAGCTCTCTACCTTAATTTTTCTATAAAAAAAATAGGAATGCTCCACCCTTAAGAGCATGCTGAGAGCAGTATCTAGCTCAAGCCCAGGCATTGCCTGGGACAGGCACGGGCTCACAAAATCATAGAATCATAGAATCACTTTCTTCAGAGAGAACCCTGGAGGTTGCCTCATCCACACCCCTGCTCAGAGCAGGGCCAATTTAGTCAGTGTGGTCTAAGGATATGCGAGTGAGCATGTTAACAACTTAGCAGCTCAAACCATTGCAACACAGCATTTGTGTCTGTTCCCTCACCCTGCTTATTGGATTTATAGTTCAGAGTCCCACGGGAAATGTTCTGGCAGGACTTAGCACATACCTGTAAAACTTGAGATGTTAATACAAACATCATCCGTACTATGGAGCAGAAGATCTCAGTTTCCAGAGAAACCAGCCAGCAGTTTTCAAGAGTGCTAATTTCAGAAGCACTATATATCCACTCTGTCTCTCTATTCACTCACTCTAATAGGCACCCTATCTTCTGATAGAAAAACTGTAGATCTGAGCTCTTATCGCTTAGTGGGGGTAGTCAGAACTTATAGCAGCAAGGGCATATATGATCTCCAGAATTTATTAACTATTATTTCTGGTCTGAAGTCATTATTTGATAATGGCTTCAATTAAAACTTGTAAAATGAGAACTGAGTAATACTATCAAGATATTTTGTAGACTCTAAGGCACTCCTGCTATTTTGTAGCCAGCAGACAGCTTAAAATTGATATCCTCTTATTTATTGCAGAATGACATATAGAGCTGAAATAGCTTAATAATATGTCAGTAACATCAACTCTCCCAATTACATCTCAAATGTGCATGAAGAATAAATAAACCAGCAATCTCACTCCATTTTCCAAAGATAAATGCCTGGTTTATTAAAGGTATGTCAAAATAGAGGTATTATTCTGTGGCCTGAACATGGGCAACAAGCTAACATTTCCTGAATTTTAATCATAGTCAGATAATGGATCTGAGAAAATGCCACAATAGTCTATGCAGAAAATAACTAACATACCTACTGGTTACTTGATGTCCCTTTGAGAATCACTTGGTATATGTCAAAGACCAAATCCTAGTGCAAGTGGCATGATAACTGTATGGTAACTGGAGGTAAAGATGCTTGGGAACTTTAAGACAGAAAATAAGTAATTTTACTTGTAGCTAAACTATGAAGTTACAAAAGGGTTCTTTCGTCTTCACTTTTTCCTACCATGGGAGGATTTGCTTAGCACAATTGTGTACTTCTATATAACATCCTCAATACTAGCCCTTGAAAACATATTCCTCTCAGAGACTTTTCATTTGCTCTTTACGTTCTTCCTTCTACAGACCACAGACCTTTACCAGTTCAGCTCCAGTTAATCTACAATTTTGTTAGTGATAACACTCATAAAAGTGAATAGAAACTGTATCCACATCGCACGTAGAATAAGAATGTCCTCAGTTTTCTTACTTGGAGCCAATCTAAATAATGTGGGCTCACCATATTCCTCCTATAACTTCAGAGCAATTATTCATTCTTTAGTCAAATCCAGGCTTTGTTACTAGAGTTTGTCTTCTGCTGATTAAATATGATGCTCCTTTACATCAATGTTTAGTTACACAATTTTAAGCTTATCATCATAATGTATTTTTTCCACAAAGGATTTATGTAGTAAAGTAAGAAAAATCCATCTGTTCTGACTTTTAAACCTTATCTGACAGCACTAAGCTCAGCCTCATCAAGCTGCATAGTCCAATATGAGATGCTGAGAGGATAAATGACAGATAAAGTTATTGTGTCAAATGGATCAATAGGGCATTAATATTTTACTTCATTTCTGCTTGTTTCTTTGCTGCAAAATAAAGTCTATGTAATATTTAAAGACAGCAACCAATACTTAAGCACTTTTTATTTAATGTCAACTCTGAGAATATTCAGTTTCAAAATAATTTATTGTAAAGTGAAATTAATTATTCTTTGGAGAGTTATAATCTATGTACCAAGTTTATCCTTCTCATTTTCATCCACAAAGCAAAAATGTGAAATTCACAAGCATTAATAAATATTAGGATTCTTCTATTATTTGTAAAGTCAAAGATTTATTACAAAAGAATGTTTACTTCACGTTAACATATTCAGTATTTTTTTACTATGCTTGCAATTAGTATGTGGTACATGCTAACAGTGGATCTAAAGTATTGTCACACAAGAAAATTAAAATTCATCATGAAAAAGCAGATAGCTAGTAGTATTAGAACTTTCAGAAGCAGTATTAACATGTAAATATATTTAAATAACTAAATTACTTGACTGCTTAGCAAAATTTTATTGATTTAACCAATACATCTGATGAAAAACTGCAAAAGTCGTCCCAGCAATCCAGAGTTCACTGTTTTCCTAATCACCTGCTCATTCTACTGATCTAATAAATTATGCTTCTTGATACTGAATTTTATCTAGCTTTATTACTATATTATTCACAGTCCTTGTCTAACCTCTAGATTAATGTTTAAGATCTTTGCCTGGCATGATCTACCTATGACAAAATTCTGTCTCCTAAAGCCGAACTGAGCTTAGAACCCTTTTTCTAATCCTTTGGCAAATGCTCAAAAGTGAAAATGGAAAGGCATTAACATTATAATGGATAAGAACCCCTTAATGGATTTACATGGCATTGAAATTTCTTCTCAATTACTTCTGAACTGTTCAAACTTCTAAGCTCCATCTCAAACAGAAGCACAAACTTCTAAATACCAATTAGCATAAACTTTAATAATGATTTCTGTGGATACACAAAAGCCTGTCCACATGTACACTGGTGACAAATGTTCTACACTGATAATGAAAACGCATCATGGGCAGTCAGATTTAAGAAACAATGGAAATTTAGGAAACAACACTGAAATAAGTACTTTTTATTTTTCTTTTCCATGTAAGCAAACTCCTAGGAAAAATCAAATTTGCATTCAAATGAAAACACATGACTTTCCTTAATCTCAGCAATCAGTATGTCCCATCTTTTAGCATTCTACTGTCAGCAAATCTGATATCCAGCTCCCTGTTGCTCTGGATCGTGTTACAGAATGGCCCTGCTGCAATCAGAGTGAGAGGAAAAATATTTTCTTCCATCTCCCCTGCTGACAGCTTTCCCAGACGTATAAAGCATTTCAATATTAATTGGAAAAAACACATACCACAAAACAATTGTCCCTAATCTTAAGAATTTACTTCATAAAGATCAGACAAGAGAAGACATTAGATTCTCCCTCTTTTTGGTCAGTAACAACTCCAGCAGATCTCTGTTTCAAATGAAGTGGCAATGCTGCTTACTGGGGATGGCTATTTATTGCCATATTTTGAAATATCCCATGTCATATCTGAGATCTGCTCTAAAAGATGATCAACAGTTATTGCCTCATGACCAAACCGGTTTATCTGTCACTACGCAAGCCAGCCAGCTTTGAATTCACTTTTATTATTAAATTGAGCTATTATGTATATGGCCCATAAAAATCTCAATTTTTGTGTGAAAATGAATTAATAAGAATTTTGGAAATCACTGTTGCTAATGGCACCTCCAGATAATAAACAAAATGGATTAACCAAAGAAGTGGAGAAACACCATGGAGATAAAGTAACACCACACACAGAAGAGATGACATCGTATTTAGATATATGAGCCTTAAACAAGGCAATTAAGCAAAAAATTTAACAGATGCCTAAATTTGTGATGTAACAAATGGATTAACTGATGTTAGCATTTTAAACACACTGAGCAGCTCTTAAGGGTAAGGCCTGAAGAAGTGTCAGTGTTAAAGTACATTTATTACCTCACTAGGGAGATATAGATTCACTCAGTTACCCTTTGATTTTTGAGCTCTATAGCTTTTACAGAAGCGCAGACATTATATAGATTATCTATTTTAAATGGTTTCACCTTGATGAGATTAAATAACTCTTATCAAGATGTGCATTTCAGCTGTTTGACCTATCAATGAATTACAAAACAAGAAATTAATAGTCAACAAGAATAACAAATTTACTATAAGGAAAATATCAAAAGCTTGAATTTAGTTTTATTTTTTCTGATTATTATATTTGACTATTATACTTACAGTAACTAGATGGAAATCCAGGAATCAATTATTATCTTTTTTGTGCCACAAACTGTTGGCACAATTTACTCTCAGTTGTTCCACTGTGATAACACCATGTTTGTTTATTTGAAAGTTATGTCAAATAATCTTTTATGTAATTTGAGGGGAAATAAAATAGACTTATTTGCTGATAACTGTTCTGCTGTGCTGAACACGCTATACATTTAAAGTGATAATTTAATCAGGACATTTTCTAAAAATGGCTCCACCTAGGAAGGCATAAGAAAGGCACTGAAAGAAGAAATTGCCAAAATTTGACAATTACACTTATTAAAAAGTAAAGGATTAAAGCAAGACATTTTGCTTTTCAGGTCAGAAAACCACTTGAGTGAAGACTGGTAGTAACAAATGAGTAAACCTGATTAATTTGAAGTGAATGAGTAAAATTGAAGGAAATTATAAATCTCTTAATTGGAAGAACTTTCATATTTCAAAAATACAATTCTTGTCATAGAACAAAACAAGATACTTGCCAGTGATTCAAAAGATGCAGGTTCAAGATTACGTAAGTCATGGATCAAGGTAAAGACAGAGTTTACTTAATTACTGTCATGGGCAAGACAAGCTTGACATGGGTAAAACAAATTTAGTTTTTTGCTAATTAGAATCCACCTGAATAATGAGAAGCAAAGATCAAAATTAAAACAACAGGTTACTCCCACAATCACCTTTTCCCCAGGCTTAACTTCACTCCTTCATTCCTAACTCCTGAACATGCACAGCAAGTAAAGATATCAAAAGATCTACTAGAAGTTGAAGCTATGAATAAAGTGTAATTATTTAACTCTTTGGTTAGGTAGCCACTGGAACAACCCATCAAGGAAGAAGTCTCCCTTCCTGTAAATCTGTAAACTGAAAATCATATATGTGTCACACTAGCGATACTAAGTCACACAGGCATACCCAATTATTTTTTCGATGCAAATCTATACATTAAATTGGCATCTCCTCCTACTCCATTTCTTCTCTGAAACGAATCAACAGATCTTCAGGCATTGTGAAACAGCAGACTAAAGAGATGACAATTCAAGTGGATGAACTTCACTTTGAGAAAGGAAATCCAGGCTTTCTGCATCCAGGCCTTTTATATGCATGGAAATAAACTATTCCTTGCTCAAGTGGCATATGCTTCACTATCAGAGCACCACCAATACTAAGAAGAGTTGTAATTCCTGAATAAATATGAATTATATTCAAAAGTACAGACCAGGAAAACATACACCAGATATGATAGCATAAAGTCTTGGCAGGGCAAGCAAACTGAGAAACCATTTTAAGTGCAAGCTAATTTAGTCGTATACAAAATATATATATTTTTTTTAATCAAGGAAAATAAGTGTTTATACCATTGCTAAAGCAAAACAATTCTGTGTACTACGCAGGATACAAACTGAAAGAGTTTATGCATTATTTAGGAATCCCAGGCATGGGTCATAGCTCTTCCAGCAGACATATCTGGAAAATCAGAACTTTAAATTATTACACTTAAAAGGCAAACAAATGAAATTATATAAGTCAACATGGACAGATAGAAGGAAAAGTATTAATGTAAGAGAAGTCAGTGACAACAGCGGTCTTTGAGGGATCAAAACTTAACAAATGCTTGATATTATAGGATGTCGCTTTCACTGCTTATCAGGGAAAGTGCAATGCATGAAAATTACGATTACTAGGGGAATTTCAGAGTCTCAAAATCAAGGGTGATAGCAGAATTGTCTAAAAGTAAATTAAGGCAAATCAAAGAAAAGATTTTAGCATGGCCCAAAAATATAGAACAGATGGAAATGAAATAATAAGATTTAGACTGTTTGCTTACTTTTCTTTTAACTACTGTTTTTTAGCAGCACTTGGATAAATCCTGCAGGAACATTATATTGGAAAATATCCAGAGGAAAACAAACAGCAACACATCTTTCAGCTCAACCTCAATTAAACAGTATGATTCCTGAATAAATATGAAGGACTAAGATAAAAGTGCTGCAGACTAGTAAAAATTTTTGAAAGAGGACATGAATAATAAGTGATTAACATAAGGAAATAAGAATAGGATATTCAGGATTATATCAGTACATACCATAAGCATTTGATAAAAGGTTTTAATAGAATCTCTGCAGATAAACAAGAACATATGAAAATCTTCGTGTCTCTCATGTCCTCTTGCTAGCAGTGGCTCTGAGTGGTTCTGACAACAGTAAGAAAACTGCAATGTTCTGTTTGCAGCTCCGTGGCTTGCTGATCTAGTCAAGGTCTCTACACATTGAGTATCCTAAATCCATTTCTTTTCTACAGATAGGACCTTTTCCTTCTATAGGCATGCAATATTTTTATTTCCATCATGCCTTTTGATGAAGAATTCTATCCTTCAGAAGAATATTATTTTCTTTGTTTTGATCTGGCTTCATTTATTAGTCTCTAGTCTCTGACCTGGAAGAAATACTAAATCCTCAATCCCTATCCACTCCATCACATCTTTCCTCTTTTCCAGACTTATAAATTTAGCTGTTCTTTGCACTGGAACTAGCCTGTATTTTGGATCATCCTTACCTTCCTCCAATTTTTAGTTCTACATTATCCTTTCACAGGCTCCTAAAAAAGATCTGCTCCTAAATGGTACTGGTGAATTCAGAATCTATCATTTTGTACGTAACTTTTCCAGCTGCATTCACATATTTATCTACACAGAATTTTATCTGTCATTTAACTTCCCAGTTACTCAGTCTCATAACTCTTCGTATCTTCAGCTGACCCTTGTTCTTATTACTCTAAATAATCTAGTATCTTCAGCAAACATTTTTGTCTCTCTATTCTCTCTGCTTTACATCATTTATGAATATTTGGAACAACACAGATTGCAGCACATATCTCTGATGAGTTCCACTGCAGACATAACTCTTCTCTCCTGAAATGTTTACTCCTGTTCTGTTTCTTATTTTAACTAGTTACTTACCCATGTGGGGACTTCCTCTTGTGCCCCACTAGCTTGAATTCTTTAGCTGAGAGTATTTGCCAACAGCTTTTTGGAAATGCAAATAGTCTTACTACATCCAGGTTTACAGTTGCCTAGTGTTGCAGAAACAGTCACCTCTACTGTTGGGAAAGGTTTGTGCGAAAACATACACATCACTCCTTAAAATGGTAGCCTCCTTATCACATGTAATACAGGGTAACAATTTACATACGATATGCAAAATGCGATGAATGGCATTACTCTTTTTTTTCCACTAAGGATGTGGGGAACTACAGTAGGTTACTGGCAATGCGCATGCAGTGTACTTAACTGGGAGAAGCACTGCCAGAGCAGTCCCCTTCTCTGCTCTTCCTTTCTTCCTCTTCTCATAGGAGCTCTGATATCCTGTGCTTTTACTCTTAGCTATGAACTAGCAAACAAGTTTCCCATACCAACATCATGATTACGGACCATCTTGGTAGGCCCACTAGTTGGGTTGCTTTTAGGTTTTTTGTTTGGGATTTTAATTTTTTTTTTGATCTCCTTCTCTCCCACAGGTTTGACCTTTTTTCCTATTCTCCTCCCTGTGAGGCAGGGAGGGGAGGATGGGGAAATGAGTGAGCAGCTGCAAGGTACTTAGCTGCCACTTGGAGTTAAACCAGGGCACTAGCTTTAATCTACATCATAATTTTGTTGTTCCCACTGCGTTTTACATCTGTTCTTTCTCATTATTGCCCTTCGACAATTAGGGTTTCATAGATCTCAAATATTTTAGTCAAAGGAGAACTATTTGAAAACCCACTTTGTACTTTTTGATCATCTTTGACCTTGTTATTCATCTGTGTTTCATAGAATCATAGAACGGTTAGGGCTGGAAAGGACCTTAATATCATCTAGTTCCAAGCCCCCTGCCACAGGCAGGGATGCCTAACTCTTGACCATGTCACCCAAGGCTTTATCCAGCCTAGGTTTCTTTAAATATGATTATTTGTGTGACAAGAATCCCAACTGCAATTCTAAAACTATGTGATATGCATTCTGTATTGGTGACAGCTACTTTTTCCACTGAGCCTTTGGCTAAATACAACTAAATGTTGATATTGGTTCATTTTCTTTAATAAGCCTATTGCTGATATACATATCTCCCATCAGAAAATGCAGACTCAACATAACAAAACCATGTCTCTAATTGTTTTTAACGTTCCCCACATTCGTTCATAATTCATACACATTAGTAGGCTAGTTTGAAGGGTTTTGGCTAAAATCTCTTGGTGCCTATTAACTTAGGACTTAGTCAAGCACCAAAATTAAGCCCTGACTGACAGCATTTACACTGACACAAAATACTTTTAAAGCTCTGAAACAATTATACAGGTTGCCATGCTGCACAATGGTATTCTTAGCCACCACAACCTATTTTGCTGTGGATATTAATTTTGTGAATGTCACACCGACTTAGGCATACTTTTTTTTTTTTTTGAGAAAACAGGTAAGAGACCCCTAGAAATTCATAAATATGAACACCCTGTTGCTTGATCTTAAGCAACCTGACACAGCTTTCCTGATTAGCTATAATTATTTGTGTGAAGGCTCTTCTGAGCATATCTCTACCAAAATCTCAGGAATTCTATTCTTTATTAAATGTTCTCTTTCCCAAAGACAGCCTAACTGAAGACTGTATGCAGTCCCATAACTCCCAGAGACAGAGTTGGAATAAATTCCTAGACTTCAGTATAAAAGATTATTATGCCTGAAAATTTGACATGCATGCAAATCATCAAAGGAAAAAAAGAGAAAAATCATGTAGGTAACAACAAGCGACATGGGGTCAACTTGATTGGGTTTTTCTTGCTTTTGACTCAGCTCTAATGCAAGTACTAGTAAAATAAGATGAAAAGTAAAAAGTGTAATTTATCATGCTTTTGTTCTGGGAAAAACATTAAGGCAATAATTATCTGTGAATATGTATTATAATGCTAGTAAAAGCATGCAGACTGCAGCCAGAAAAACGTTTGTAATAAAGGCATTTCCCTAGCTGAACTATCCCCTGGGGTTTTACGAAGACTGAGTCAATGAGAAAACATTATAATCTTTTCTTAGTCAAATCACATATACTAACAGAGATTCATGGTATAGCTGGCTATTCATCAGTCTAGTAAACCATTAGTTTATGCTCATATATAAAGACTCTATGTATGTGAGAGAAATGAAAACTTTTAGTCTGGAGATATCCATTAAATCTGTCATAACTAGAAATTTTAAAGAAATTAAATTGAACTTCTGGATGGGCTTTGTGAATAAGGCTATTTTTATAACCTAGATCTTAAATAATTCACAGAATAGTGTCTCTGGGAAACCTGTTGAAATGTACAATGCACATTTTTTTGAAAATTGTTTAAATTAATTGGAAAGAATTCTAAGGGGCACTGTTGTTTTCAGGGTAAGGGGGTATTTTGCATATTGGCAAATTGGAGAATAATACTCTAAAGGATGAATTGTATAGTGTGCACTAACCAAAACACTGAGCAAGTCATAAATAGGAAAGAGGAAGACAGGAAAGTATTTGAAGAGTTTTCACACAAAATTCCTGTTGCTGGGGAAACCACTTCCTTCATCTGTACTTCTTCCATATAATCTATCTCAAGGTCCCTCAAATAGTGTAGATCACAATCTGGTACCTTGTGAAATGGAAAAAAAAAGTCATTCTGTTTGCAAGTATTTTTACCTTACTCAAGTATTTCTTTGTTGTGTGCCTAACTTCCACTGTGTCACTGTTACACTTATGCTTAGCATTTTTAAATATATGCATAAGACATCCTACTTTTATTAATCACTCACTGAATCCTTCATCTTACTAGATATTATTTTCCAATGAAGAAGGAATAAATCTGGCTATGCATATAGCTTCCTGGCTCGAACTCAGGATTTGACCCAGAGACCAAATAGATCTACCACAGTTGTGCTTACAGGCACAGTAACAGCACCAAGCTTCAGCAAGCACTGCCTGCCATCACTTTGCCTCATTTAATCTTCTGGCTCAGTGGAGTAGAGAAGTTTACAGAACTAGGCATCATTTCTGGTTGAGAAATGGTAGGTTTTCAGTATCTGTCATCTCCTACATAAGGCTGAAGTCTGTCCATGTGAGTTCTTTCACTCCACTCTGCCCCATCTTTGATTTAAAAACCAATTTATGCCAGCACTGGAAGGGCAGATCAAAGAAACATTGACAGAATGATTTAAGATGGAGAGCAGAAACTAATAGTATCATTCTCCCTTTCAGACTGGAGCCCACCACATCCACAAATCACCTGTAGCTGTCTTTGAGATGAAGTGAGAACCACAAGTGTGCCAAGAGACACCTAGGCTCACTCCATGCTTAAAATATTGTCTTCTGTCTCCTAAGTGGAAAGAGGAAGAGCAGCTTTCAGAACTCAACTCTGGTTTCAGCTTGAAAATGGAGGTTGGAAATACATACTTCAAAAAATTTATCAGTGTGGCAAGATATAATGCAGGACATAAGCACAGGTTCTAATCTGGTTTAATGTGTAATATAAACGTGTGATTATTATACCTTCTGTAACACTGTAGGAAACATCAAAATTCAGGAGTTTGATGATCCATTTCTGTAGCATATCTTCTAGTGAAATAGCACACATTGTCTTTTTTAGTACTATGTTTATCCATATTCTTCAAACAAAACTATAATAAGCTACTCCTTACCTTGAATTTAAGCATGAAGTGCTTTGCCAAACTAGAGTCAGTGAAACCTGATTTTTTGAAACATTTCTTTAAGGTGGAACCAAGAATAGGTCCTGAATCAAAATTAAAGCAGCTTTTAAATTCTACTCCCTCTCTATTTCTACTTTTTGATTTTGATTACCATTAATGACATGCTGATTATACAGGTATAAAAGAAGACAGCCACAGTGGAAGGACATTACAGTTTATATCAGAAAAAAATTATGCTCAGGCCAAATGCTTTGGTTAGCACACAGATTTGGTTGAAATCTGAAGTTTTAGAAAAACACCCTAATTGTTTTTTAGTGGAGAGTCAGTAATATAAATGATAAATGTTTGGATAGTGACAGGTACTAATGTATTTGGAAGGAAAAAAAGTAGTAAGTGGGCATTTTTTTCCAACAGCCATATACCTTCATAGCTGGTAACACTTGATCAGACTTATTCCCATAACTCACTCCACAATGTATATTTCCCATTATTAAAGTAAACACAAGAAATGGCCGGTGCCTGGGATTATGCGAGAAAGCATAGCTTCTGCTTTGCCTTCCTTGTGAAATTTCTTCTGACATTTGGTAAGACGAGTTTACTGAACAGACTTGTAGCAGGAGATAAAATGCCAGCTGGTACCACAGCTGCCACAACCATCACTAAGTCTCATGTTTATGTAAGATAATTTGTCTCCTGAAGTTCTTTATCCAGCATTAACTACCACTGAGTAACTAAGTTGCTGGTTTGTAATTTTAAATCTGCCTCTGTTGGCCACAGACTGGAATGCAGGCAGCCAGGTTGCATGTCACAGAGACAAGTCTGTCTGTTTGCATGGAGCAACCCTCCTCCTCCTTCAAAGTTTCTTGCAGTCTCACCGCACAGAAATTCCTTATTGCAGTTGGAGGTAGCATGCTGGATGCAGGCCAAGCAAGGGATCTTGTTTTTAATCAAGCTCACTATGAAGCCATCTCTAAATTTGAAATTTGTGTTGTATGCTTTCAGGAAACTGGTAGATGCTAAGATGATAAACTAGCTATACTTTATCACTCTTAGCTGTGCGATCAACAACAAAGTAACTGCAGTTTCCAAACAACACAAAACATAAGCTCTAGAAGATGCAGTGGAAAAGCTAACTCTTAAAAAATTGTGACCAATGACTTTTAAGGTAGGTTCTGACCAGGCTGGGCTGTGTCGTACATATCATCAGCTTTCTGTGTTCAGCTCTGATGCCCCCCCAATATTCAAAGGACATGGACCTGCTCAACCAAGTATACAGGAGGGCCACAAATATGATCAGAGAACTGGAGAACCTCTCCTACAAAGACAGGCTGCGAGAGTTGGGCTTGTTCAACCTGGAGAAGAGAAGGCTCAGGGGAGACCTTAGAGCAGCCTTCCAGTACCTAAGGGGCCTACAAGGAAGCTGGAAAGGGACTTCTTACCTTTAGGGCATGTAGTGATAGGACAAAAGGGAATGGCTTTAAACTAATAGAAGAGAGATTTAGATTACACATTAGGAAAAAAAATCTTTGCTATGAGAGTGGTGAGACACTGGCACAGGTTGCCCAGAGAAGATGTGGCTGCCCCATCCCTGGCAGTGTTCAAGGCCAGGTTGGACAGGGCTTTGAGCAACCTGGTCTAGTGGAAAGTGTCCCTGCCCATGGCAGGGGAATTGGAACTAGAGAATTTTCAACATCCCTTCCAACCCCAACCATTCTGTGATTCTAGAATACAGTTTTTATAACAACGCTATCACTACTTTTAATCTCACACAGGTTAGTAGGACATCTATCTTTGCCTGTTTATACCCCATAAAAATGAATTTTGATTACCTACCTAGTCAGATCATTAATTTGACAGGCATAGTTACAGCAAAAAGATAGGTATTGATGCTTTGAGGAAGGGTTGCTTTCTTAGTTCAGCCCTTCACAAACAACAAACTCCATACAGACAAGAAAATAGGATATGGTCCTGTGTTTCTCTTTATGCCTGCCTGTAGTTTGCCCCTCCCCATTCCCAGAGGATTGTGGGAGGGGTAGTGGGTGGGTCCCACGGTATATGAGGCACAGCCTCTTTTCAGGGATCTGACATGGTTCTGGCTTTTTTTGGGGTTAGTTTTCTGGTGTTCCTTCAGTCCTTTGAAGCTTTTGAGTTGTCTGATTTTTTGGGGTAGTTGAGTTTTGATGTTTAGAGAAGCTTTGGTGAGATCTTTGGGGGGGGTCAATGTTCAGTAATATATCAGTAAGGGCTAGCATAAGAAATTTTTTTTTCCATGTTAGTGATTTCGTATTGGGGTTTTATGTGTGCTGAGATAGCTTAATAGCATGGGCTGTTTGTAATTCCAGATATGTTGTAGTTTTCTGGAATTCATGACTTCACTGATGATGGAACTATAAGGGGGATTTTTCACAGTATTTGCTGGCAAATGTGTAAGTGGCTGTTGTGATTTCTCTTAGCAGGATGAACAGTGAGATTATCAAGGAGTGGTTAAGGTGACCATTTTGTGTGCACTTGTATGTGGAGTTCTAGCATTGGTCAAGGAAATTACATAACAAAATAGTATCTCTTACAGTATGGGATGGCTTATTGCCTTTTCTGTTTATTTGGAGAGTACCACAGTGTTTCTAGAACCTGTGGTGCTTGCTGTAGGTTGCTAGTAGATTATAAACATCATAACTTTATTTACATGGTGGGCTTGTAGCAGAGCCCAATATCTCTAAGAAGAGGAGTTGCAAAATGCAGGGTATGGCTCAGGAGAGGCTCAACACTCGAGGAGCAGCTGCTGCAGGTGTTTCAGGTGAGGGAATACAGAGGGGATCTGTTGGGAAGGAGCAGATTTCCTTCTTTGGGTGTTCCAGAGCTGAAAAGGGATTTCTATAGCAAAGGGAAGAGTGTTCATTAACTTTTTATAGCCTGTTTTTGCAGTCAGGTTTTGGTGCCAGTGAGGTCTGTTTAATTTCAGTCTCTCTGCAGCTGATTAACAGTATGACAAAGTCATGAGAGGTGCAGCATTGACCATCTGGACATGTGCACCTTAATATGCAGGGCTGTGCAGCAGATGAATGTCATCTCATAAATCAATGGTGTTGACTCAAGCAAGGAGAGCAATGACAAGTGGGCTGAAGCAGCAGCTTTTTCAGGTGGTGTAAGCTTGGTGAAAGCAAAAGCACCCCTTGCTGGTTGTATTTTCCAGGTGGCATTGGAGCCTCAGTGTGAGTGCCTGTAAGTGGCACAGGTGGGTCAGGTGAACACCTAAGGTAAAGAAAGAAGAGATGGGAATTGGGCAGTGTCTTAGGCTGTGTCTTCCACTTTCTTTATTGCAGGGGCTCCAAGCAGGCTTGGAGGGCTGAAGCTGCACACTGTTGAGCGTCTGAGAAGATGAAGTGGTTGTCGCCTGGATCAGTGTTTAAACGCAAAGAATGAGGTAGCCAGGTTGGATGGGACTTTGAGCAACCTGGTCTAGTGGAAGGTGTCACTTCCCAGGGGGGTTGAAACTTTTAGGTACCTTTTAACCCTAACCATTCTCTGATTCTGTATCACATTAAAAGTTTTAAATATCAGTATTGGTAAAACATGGTTGTGTGTTTTCACCCATCTGAAATAAAGTTTTGATGCCATGATGTTGAGCAGCAGTGGGTCTGCACAATGGCCAACTGCTGTGCTACAGCTGTGTAAGCCTGACATAGGGGAGGAAAGGCCAAGACCAGGCTGGGTCCCTAAAACAGTTCTACTGTACTGCTGAACCAGTACCAGTTCCCACTGAGTCTATGAGTCATTCTGTCTATAAATCAGTGGTATCATTCTCCACCTGGAGAACAATGTGATCACAAAACTCAGGGGAGCTGATTTCAGCAGCCTCCGGCAACCTGTCAGAGATCAGTCAGTGTGGCATTTGTCACTGGGACAGCTGGCTTTGTGGAGACTGGTGACACTGCTCTCATGGCAGCAGATTAATGTCTTTTCCCAGAATGTAAAATCACTTGGGTTTTCCTGGAAACACTGTAAGGGAATGAAGTACCCTTTTGCATCTGTTTTCAGGGGTGATCTCACAAACTGGTGTAGCCAGATCACCATACTGACTTGCTATAATCGTACTATGAATAATAATTACAACATTAACCTCATAAAATTAATACTTCTCATATTACCAACCCTATTAAACTTTGAATGTATCCGTCTTTCTGAACTGTGATTGGCTTGAGTTTTGAGATTTGTAAAAAAAAAAAACAAAAAAAACAAAACACACCAAACCTGAGCCTTAAAACATCAGCAAATGTGTCCAAAAGGACACTAGTTTAAAAGGAAACTACATAATCACACCTTATCTTAGACAAACAAAACCCTTCTGATATTGATTCACTATGCTGTAATAAAAACATATGTACATGGAGTATGTGAAACTTTGCATATATCCCTATAATACTATATTTAATTAGATGCAAACATTATCTGCATTTAAAAGATAAAGTACTTCTTTTACCTTGTGCATTGTTATTGCAACATTTCATTTTGATTGCCACAGATTGTCTCTGAATTCAGGGTAAGCTGTTGTTTGGGGTTTTTTTTGTATTAATACCTTTCTCTCTATTTTTGGTGTACTGACACTTCTTTTTGTAATGATCTTTTGTGATGACTGAAAAGAACGACTGACGATGTTTTTTCCCCAAGATACTTTTAATTGAGTGTTTGTCAGTTTTCTATTCCTCTAAACACTTTACATCCACTATTTCTGTGCTTAGTCTCTGTTGTTATTTTATCTCTTTTGTCAGTCAAGGTTGGGGGGAAGAAATAAGTATTTTATCATCTACTTTTTTAATAAAGGGAAAGTGAAAAGAGTGTTTTTCTGTTTCTTTCTACATAGATTCTGCTGGGTAAAAAGACAACAATATTATTAATATTTTACATATTAGCTTTATGTATAAGCCTGATTTTTTTATTCATACAAATAAAAAATGAAAAATTGTAATTAATCAGACTTATTCCTTACATACAATCATTATGAACAAGTCTCTGCAGTGTTAAGACAAGCATGCCTTGGCATTTTAATTCTACTAAAATTCTATTGCTCCAAGGTGTTGGTTTGCAATATTTCTTCCAGCAAATATGTATATATATACACAGTATTACAATTTAACTACTTCAAGCAGCCAAACTGTAAGTACTACTTCAGCACAAAACCATGGATAGTTTACAACTCACCTTCTGAATGAGAAATATCTTGAAATATTCTTTCAGATGTTTTAAAAGTAAGAAAATAATTTCTCATTGCTGGACAGAAACATATATATTAATTCTACTTTTCCTTGAGTTTTAAAATGCAAAGGGAAGACAAAAAGCCCTAGGCATTATTTTGAAAATGCTTGAAATATTATTTGTAGATCCTGAAATTTTATAAGTAAGGTCCTTTTCCACCATCTGTTGACTTTAAGATAAATGCAGTAATATTGTCAAAATAATTTCCACATTTGAAAATGCTCTGTTTGCTTTGAACAAAATGTGTACATTTCCTTGCTAGGTTTGAATTTTTAAATTTGTATTTGTAACTGGTTTTTTTGTTTAGTTTTTTTTTTTATGGAAGATATAACAAAATCAAAACTTACTAAGTTCCCAAAACAAAGCATGTCTAGACAAAGATATTCATGGATTAAAGAGTTCATAGGTTCATCAAGCAGAAGAAAAAAATCAGTTCATACCCAGTGAAGGAATGGAGTTTACTACTTTTTACAAACAATAGGCTGCAAGTTTCTATTTCTTTGGTCTGGAAGAACATTTGTGTGCCCTCTGTGTTTATACAGCTCTTTTGTCTGCTTACAACGACCTCATTCCAAAGGGGAAATGTAAAAACCTGCTCTCTGTATCTCACAGTGAGGGTGAAAGCTTCTTTCAGATGCTACATGAATCTCCCCAGCTCCTTTCAAAATAGTTTTCAAGACCTCTGAAAAAATTCAGCCTTAAAGTAATAAGAATGTTCCATCTTCCCACTGTGTTTGAAGTCCACCAGGAAATGGGCCCCTGTTTTAGGGGAATATTTACAGTGCATTCTGTGGTACAGATTTTCCCTAGGCAAGCCCTGTGTATCTCACTTTGGAACTGAAAGTGGAACTGAAAGCAGAACTGGCACATGAAGAGGACCCCAAACAGTACTCCCAGCTAGTCAGCATAGCATCCTCCTGAAACCCCTCTCCTGAACTTCTGTCATTGCCTGAAGGACCTTTCCAATTTGCAGCTGGCTTGGTGAGCTCTGCCCCATGTTGTATTACACCCTGCAAACACACCTCAGGTCTTGATTTGGGCTCTGCCAAAATCTCTTGCACATCTCCTTAGCATTTAGCAAGAATTCTTCTCTGATTTTTCTGATTAGAGGCAAATTACTGTGAAAATTCCAGTTGGAAAACTGAATGCTAAAAACCTTACTTTCAGCATTCAGTAGTGAATTCCTATTAGCTTTGAGGTTATGAGATTATATTTAATTTCTCCCTTTTATATTACACCGTGGGGTATGGGCATCCAAAAAGGTCTAGTATCCTTGTTTAAAATAAAACTACTGTGTTTTTATTGTAGGTTTGCGGCTCAGGAGAGACATTGTTCTTTGTGATGGACTACCATTAAAACTAAAGGCTACTATATGACTATTTGGAATTTCATAACCTCATTTTGGCAGTTTGTGCTTGGAGTATTTTTTCTAGTGAGTGGGTACATAAGAAAAAAATTCTGAATACAGTGAATGATATTTTAACAAAGGAAAGGAAGAAAATGAAAAGGGAAATAGAAAGGAAAAAGAAAAGGAAAAGGAAAAGTATGTCTTCTGTTGTTAGTCTCTTTTTACTATAGCACTGAACTGAACAGTGAAGAACAGAAATTGCTGCTATAAGGACCACAGGGGAAATTCTTCTCTCAGTTAACTGATGCAAGCCCCATTGACTTCAAAGGGAGCTTCAGACATGTAACAGAGGACAGAACTGACCTCAGGAATTTAAATCAAGGTCTCGTTTCACACATGCATCTAAATCAGGTCATGAAATTTCTGAGTTTCTGCTGTGTTGTCAGTCAGGTATTTTTCAACAAAGAAGTTTCCTTTTTTTTTTTTTTTCTTTTTCTCTGAGAAACATAGTGTTCAGATAATTTCTAATGCTGATGCAGAAGCCATAAGAGGGGTCCTTTCATCAGTATTTAATTTTTTTTGGTTCTGGTTCTATCTTACTATATCATTTCCCTTTCTCACATATCTTATTTCTTCTGAACTATTTACTTAGAAATTATACTCCAGGATATAGACTCCCATCCGTGCACCTATATTCTGCTCAACCACAATGGGATTTAGTGGCAGGACTCAGTCATGCAGACTGCAGAATGCTGATGCTTATTTCACGCAGACAAACACTTCTTTGAGTAACATTTGGCCTGCTCAAAACAAAACAAAAAAAAAACCATATTTTGCTTCTGTGGCTGGTTTTGTAATCGTTCCTCTTATACTTACAATTGCAATAGCAACAGCAAACTTATTCTAGGCTAGGACCAGCATCTCCCATGTTATCTTCCCTGTCTTTCCACAATAGCAGGATCCCACAGATGACTGGTTTAAGATACATAGATACCTAACTTGATCAAGTATTCTGTAATGGAACAATCACATCTCTGCTACATGATATGGGAACACCTGCTGAATTGGCTGGTACTAACTAGAGAGAGCAGGAGTAGTAAAGCTTGGTCTCTAAGTCTCCCTTTTATCATTGCCTGTGGAGTGCTCTGCAGATGGTCTGCAGAGTAAGCAGCAATATTTACAAATCTGTTATCTCACTGCCATCAGAGAGGAAGTTTCAAAGTCGAAGTGGTCCTTTGTTCAAAACAACTGGGAAATGTTTCATTCTCAACTCCAGGATACATTTGATAATCATTGCAAAATCTATGTATTAAAAAATGCAAAGTATTTTGGAGTAGGAAGGCAGAAGAAATATGTTCAGATACTTATACTTATTTTCTGTCTGATCCATAACTTGCAGAACTTAATGGCAAATGAGGACAAAGTCCTTTCTTTTCTTGAAATAAAATTCAGCAAATATTACTAAGTTTTAAATTCCCAAAGTGCATTATGATATCTATCCTGATCTGAAAAATTATACGCTGTGCAGCCTCTGTCAGAAACGCTTGCACCACAATTTTGTTTGACCTGTTTTGTGTAGCTGGATTTTTCTCATATACCAGCAGATGTTTATGTTAGAGACACCTACAGCTGCGCTAATCACTTAGTCTGCCTTTAATGTCAGTGCAGTACTTTTAGGGTATGGCTGACCTGACCTACTTTAAATGTCAATATTAGGATGGAATAAATTGCATCCCTAAAATGCCAAATGTAGGCATATGCCATGTAGACATATATCTTTCCTCAGAACGTTATAAAAAATTGCCAAGTAAATTGTTCAAAAAGTAATTATCTGTATTAAAATTGGCTAGTTAATTGTTCAGCATCAACATTAGATCACTGGGCATTGTTATATTTCATTCTCCTGGTTTAGAGAGATGTCAGCTACCTGCTGTTTCTGTTAGTTGAGAAACTTTTCTCCAGGGCATCCATTTTCAGAAAGGTACAAGGGTTTGGAAGAGTTCTTTTTTATTAGTTTTTATGGGTTTTCTTTCTCCACATAATCTTTTATAATGTACTCTTGTGTTTTATTACAAAAAATCACTAGAAACTGAAAAGATCTAAACACAGGGCAGTTTGTCTTCTTGTTCCCACTATTGTAAATATGGACTAAATTAGCAAAATAATGGAATCACATCAGATTTAAAAAAGTCAGAGATCTGTTAGTGGTAAGGAAACACATTCAAATTTTGTGCTTATTGCATAACTGAACATTTGCTTTGGAGGAAACACTTCAGCTCATAATTTTACACATTGCTTTTAAGAAGAACTCTGAAAAAATGTACAGATGAACATAAAATTTCTTCTTCTTGTTCCTCTTAACACATTGTGAATGATTAGTGACAGAAATCTCTGGTAGCCAAAGTTCTGTCAGAGCTTAAATCCCCAGGGATTTATATGGCTGTTAAAAATTGGTGGTGATGCTTTCTATTCACAGCTATAATGCCTCTATTAATTCATACGTGCCAATTTGCATCTAAGCCATAAGAGAGGTACTTTTAATTCATTTCCTTTCATGTAAATTGATTTGGATACTTTTGATTTCAAGATATTTAAAGTCATACTACCAGACATGTCAACCACTTTGACAGAAGTGGGCAGCTTTAATCTCTGCCTCACTTGGGTCCACAGGTAATTTCCCTTAGGAGAATATAATGAATTACTTGATCTCAGCTAGCTTAGATGAAATTCTGAAGTGGAGAATACTGTATCTCACATCACTGCAATCTCTTCAGGTAGATTTACTAGGCACCCCCAGCATTTTCCTGATATATTTTACTGGTATAAAATTAATCTTGCCAGAAAGTAACCTACTGGTTCAGAAAGCAGCAATATGTTAATTTCTAACTGTACCATTATTCCTTGCTTTTCAGAAATATGTGCAGCAGAGATATGAAAGAAGGTATACAAAAGGTAAAGCACAGCTAATTATAGAAACACATAAGAACTGTCAGAGGCAGGAAATGCAGTGCAAGGATTTAAAGACACATTCCAGGACAGTAATTGATTTTAATGGGGAAGAAAAAAAAAAAAAAAAAGGAAAAAAAAGTAGCAAAAGATGCATTTATAGTATGTAGCATATTTCTAAATTCTTTTCTAAGGGATTCCTTTCCAGCCTTTGTGTTAACACTCTATTTAACTTCTGTTACAATTGGTCAGTAATGCACATGAACTCCTTCCAATGAGCATAGGGATTTGAATTTAGCCTTTTGTCATATTCTTTTCCTTAACTTCTACATCACTTTTGATAACCTTATTTATCATTGCAGTTCACATTTGTTTCTCTTACTGAGCACGCTGAAAAAAAGTGCAAATAGTGGTTATAAAGAGCCTTTTAAATTTTTTTTTTGTTGTTGTTATTTTCATGGTCACTCAAGTTTAAAAAGCTGCCTTAAACAAAAGTATCTGCATTATTAATATTAAAGGTCTGACACAGTCCAGACAGAAAAGATAATTTGTAATGTAGTACTAAGGTGCTTAAGCCTGATGATCAATAAATACTGTGAAGGAGATATGGAAAAGCTACAGATAACCAGTCTGTTCTCTGCACTGCGTGGAGAAATCTGTGGATGTTGTCTACCTAGACATTAGTAAAGCCTTTGACACCATTTCTTACAGCATTGTCCTGGAGAAAATGGCTGTTCATGGCTTGGACAGATGTACTCTTCGCTGGGTAAAAAAACCTGACTGGATGGTTGGGCCCAAAGAGTGATGGTGGATGGAGTGAAACCCAGTTAGCAGCCAGTCATAAGTGGGGTTCCCCAGAGTTTGCTGTTGGAGACAGTTCTGTTTAATATCTTTGTCAATTATTTGGATGAGGGGATCAAGTGCACCCTCAGCAAGATTGACAATGACACCAAGTTGGGCGGGAGTGTTGATCTGCTTGAGGTTAGGAAGGCTCTACAGAGGGATCTGCAGGGGCTGAATTGATGGGCTGATGCCCATTGTATGAGGTTCAACAAGGCTCAGTGCTGGGTCCTGCCCTTGTGTTGCAACAACCCCATTCAACACTACAGGCTTGGGGAAGAGTAGCTGGAAAGCTGCTTGGTGGAAAAGGACTTGAGAGTGTTGGTGGACAGCTGGCTGAGTAGGAGCCAGTAGTTTGATGTAGGTGGCCCTGCTTGAGCAGGGAGGGTGGCCCAGATAAACTCCAAAGGTCATTTATAATCACAGCTCTTCTGTAATTCTGTGGTTGCTGATACAGGTAGAGACTGCAAAAGTGCTGATACAGGTAAAGACTGCAAAAGTGCTGATATTTTGCTAGTAAGACAAGGAGAATGAACAGTAATTACAGATAACTTAGTTTAGCTTCAATCCCTAGAAAAATCAGACAAAAGATGACATGGAAATCAGCTGATAAAAAGGTCAAGTGCTATAACATAATTAGTTACAGAGCAGTACAGCTTTATAGAAATGAGGTTTTATAAAATTAACCCAATTTCATTATTTTACTCAGTCACAGGTTTGGCTCTGTCATGCTTTAATGCAGCAGACAGCTAAAACCATACATAGCCAATCACCAATCCACCCCATACACACTTGCAGTGGGATGGAAAAGAGGATTGGAAGTAAAAGTAAAATTTATGGGTTAGGGTAAAGTTAGTTTAATAGGACAGAAAATGAAGGGATAATAATAATAATAGAATGTACAAAACAAGTGATGCACAGTACAGTTGCTCACCACTTTCTGACTGATGCCCAGCCGGTTCCTGACCAGCAGTCCCCAAGCCATCTTTCTCCCTAGTTTATATACTGAGCATGACATCATATGGTATTGAATATCCCTTTGGTCAGTTTAGGTCAGCTGTCCTAGCTGTGTCCCCTACCAACATCCTGTGCCTCCCAGCCTACTCACTGGGAGGGCTGTATGAGAAGCTGAAGAATCTTTGATCACTGCTTAGCAACAACTAGAACATCAATGTGTTATCAATATTATTCTCATCCTAAATGCAAACCACAGCACTGTACCAGCTACTGGGAAGAAAATTAACTCTATACCAACCAAAACTAGAACAGGCTGAAACAAACTACTGTTTTGATGCATAGTGTATGCATCATTTTATGCAGTTTGGTACAACATTCTAAGAAAAGCAAGCAAACAAACAAAAAAACCAACAGTGTATATTAAATCACTGTGGTTTGTATTAAATGGATTAAAAAGGAGTTAAGACTGTAATGTTAAAATAAAGTGACACTGCAGACAAATCAGTTCCGCTGTCCACAATGATAGGTTAAAACCCCATGGCAAGATGCCTATAAATAAGGACAGACACTCTATATTGATTTTTACCATAGGGGTTAATAATAGAGGGCTTAAGACAAAATATAGACTAAAACACATAGGAAGAAAGAACATGCATTATACACACAGGATGAATTTATCCCCTGAAGATAAACTGATAAAATTACTACATAGCATACTACTTAACACCTCACTACAGTTTAATGAAGATTAACTTGTGTTACACATTACAGTAAGCAGCATTTTAAATTGACCTGATTACCTGGCAAATATCCCACAGTAGTTGACAAATGGAAATACCATGAATGGAGTTATTTCTATGAGATTCCAGAAGGACTAGAATTAAGCCTAAGGCTATTGACCGTTTAAATCAATTATCCGGAAGTGAATGCAAAATTACTACCGACAAAATTCTGTAGATACCACATCTAGAGTTAAACAGTGGTGAGGATAAGACAGAGGGACATGTTCAAGAGAAGAAAATGCATAGGCACATAGAAAGAAATAAGACAGAAAGGATCACTGAATTCTGAGAAAAGTAGCTCTGGAGAGAATATGTACTCATACAATGCAACTATAACCTGCTTCATGAAAAGAAGGCTGAGAATTGTCTTGATGAATCTTCGATTTATGATCTTGATGGATCATCAATTGATCTTGATGGAGAAAGGATCTTCCTGGACAAACTGAGTTCCTGTTATTTTCAGATCTAGTTGAGAAAGTTACAGCAGGATGGAAGGGATGGGAAGCAGGATGGGAAGACACACAAATTGATATAAATTGGACACTGTTTTTAAGAAGGAAATGTAACAGAGTACTAATGAAAACAGAGACTATTAATAATGACCCTTATTTGAAAACAGGTATTTTCCAAGTAAAATGTACTTCAGTGAAATCAGATGTTACTGGGCACTACACAGAAGTAAGTGGATACAATCTGGTAGACTTAGGAAATGAAGTAAAATGCTCCACTGATTTCTTCTGGCCTTAACTGACAGACAAATAAACTCAGGAAATCAAGTTTTTCTTTTTTTATTGTCTGATAACTCTTCTTGCCCTCCTTGTGCTCTGTGTTCTGTAGAACAAGTCAGAGCAGAAGCAGAAGCCCAAGGGAGTCAGACAAGAAGGACTTTGATGAATTTTAGAAAATCCTCTTGCAGCCTATTTGGAAATGCCATTCCCAGTAAACCACAAAGAAAAACAGGCTGTTATCCAGAGTGCTTTGCAAATGCAAAAATACTTTAAAGTTCTGGCTCCAAGTCTTGTAAGATTACGCAGATACCCTACCAGTTGTCTTTATTTGGAAGACTATACAGCACTATTGGTGAAAGTTGACAAAACTATAGGAAATGGCATCTTAATGCTTGAGTACCAGAAACAATCTGCTAATAAGCAATTAAGTGGTGATGCTAGAAAGTCTAGCTTAGCCACACAATTTTTGAAAGAGGAAAGTTTTTCTTACAGTGCACAGTACATGACTTGCATTCATTTGTCTTTGTTTAACTTGTGAAATAATGTGAAATTAAGGCCCTTGAGGCCTTTTTTCCTGTTTAAATTTTCTTATGTAATTGATTAGTTAAGCTTTTTAACTGATTTCATCTAATTGAAGAAAATAATTATGTATTAGCTTATGAAAAAAGCAGAACCGCATGCATTAACCTCCCATGTGCCCACATAATCATTTTGTCCTTGCTGTCATTCTGTTCTTTTACAATTCGTATGTTATTCTGTTAAGCAAGTAGAACAAAAGTGTGGAAATGAGATTATGTGGTCACTTAGGACCCTGCTGTCTTCAATGGCTTTTTGTAGCAGGTTCATATTTTGCTAGGGGCTAGCCCTTCAAAAAGTACATGGTACCTAAGAAAATTATTTAACAAATGCAAGGAAGACAGCTGGATGTATAATTTTGAAGTGATGATAGAATATGCTTCAAAACTTCAAAAATAAAGGAAAAAAAAATCTTATGTTGATCACAGAATCACAGGCTGGAGTTGGAAGGGACCTCCAAAGGTCGTCTGTTCCAAGCCCCAGCTTTTCAATATCTTGAAGGATGGAGACTCCACAACCTACTTGGGCAACCTGTGCCAGTGCTCAGCACTGGAAAGAGCCTCACTCAGTCTTCTCCCTTTAGGTATTTGCATACACTGACAAGATTCCCCCTGAGCCTTCTTTTCCCTTGACTAAACAGTCCCAGGCCTCTCAGGCTCTCTTCATAGAAGAGGTGCTCCTGTCCAGTCTTTGCATCCTGTTTGTGGCCTTATGCTGGATTCTAGCTAGCATGTCCATGTCTCTCTTGTACTGAAGAGCCCAGAACTGCATAAAGTACTCCAGGTGTGACCTTAGCATTGCTCAGTAGAGAGGAAGCATCACCTTTCTCAACCTGCTAGTGATACTTCGGCTAATACTATTCTCCTTCTCTGCCTCAAAAACACACTGCTGGCTCATGTTTAACTTGGTGTCCAATAAGACCACTGGTACTTTCCTATAAAGCTGCTTTCCATCCAGTTGGCCCTCAGAATGTTCCTCTCTAGGTGCAGGAGTTTGCGTTTTTCCTTTGTTGAACTACATGATGTACCTGTTGACCCATTTCTCCAACCTGTCCAAGGTCCCTCTGGATGACAGCACAACACTCAGGCATATCAGCCATACCTTCCTGTTTTGTATCATGAGGAAACTTACCGAGCATACACTATATCTCATCATCCAAATAATTAATATTCAACAGGATAGGACTCAGTATTGACTCTTGGGGCACACTATTGTCCTCCAACTAGATTTCATCTCCACCTTCTGGGTACACCCAGTGAGCAAAATTTCAGTCTACTTCATTGTCTGTTCATCTAGCCTGCACAGACACAGCATCTCTATGAGAATCTTATGTGAGAGAGTGTCAAAAGCCTTAATCTTTAAAAATGATTATAGAACCTCCCTTATTGATTATATTTAAGTAATCAACTAATCCTACATGAAAAAATTATCTGTTGCCATTTGGCATACTTATATACAATAATTTTAATTTACAAAGTGCAACCTTCCCTCTCCCTCCATACTGGGATTCCAGGTAAAAATAATTTATTTTGTATTTATTATATGCATGGCTAACTTCATGGCTCATCTTGATTTCCCTTTTCTCTGCTCTTCCCTCATTTATGTAAATACACTCCAGCTCAGGATGCTGAAAACACTCATCTGTTCTTACTAAACCTAGGTTTAGTAAGACTTACTAAACCATCATTCAGAAATGATGTGTTGGAATTCATAAAATTTAAATATTACTTTAAAATAATAAATTCTGAGTCTTGTTCTATAACTGGGCTCTCAGAATACTTTTTCTTTCTATTTTTCTAGGTATCATTTACAGCTGTCTACACACAATATATACAATGTCAATTACATGGTTTGGGAAAGTTTAAGGGTTGCATGAAGACCAGTAAGTTGTGTTCCTACCTACCCTCATGTACTATGAGCTGGCTGGGAAAAGCACTTTGAAAAGCAAGGGATATCTGTAACAGAAACAGATCAATTTGTCCATACTTTATTTTAAGGAGTTTGAAATCTACAGATCTTCCAAATAACTTCAGCTGTTTCTAGATGGTCATGTAAGTGTTACAGACAGAATGACTGTTTTTATTTATAGACTGCTTGAAGCCTAGGCTCATTTCTTTTAGATGGCGGCCCTGTAGTTTCATCTATGCCTTAGTCATTTCAAGACTAAAGTCATATTGGTACAGTAAAAGAGTACTACATCTTTTTGGTACTAGATGTAGTGCATCATTTGCTAAACAGTGCTTTTTCCTTATGAAAGAATATTATATGTGTACACTATGATCTGTATTAACTGTTACTGGATCTGTCTGATATTACGACTTGGGTTTAGATCTATAATGGCTAGAAACCCACACATATAAAAGACATACCTATCTTTCACCCTCTGCTGCATCTCTATAATTCTGAGATGAGACAAAGCTGACCTGAACTTCAGTATATGTAAGAAAAAATAGCTGACATTTTTTTATTACCATTTCACTATCATATCTGGTACTGTTTCCTGTCTTGGTTCATATCTGGAACCTGCTATTTTTTTCAGGACATACCATAAAATCAATTATATTTTTCTATGCTCATAAAAACACAGCAGTTAGTTAAGGTTTGAGAGTGATTCTCTATAGACATTGTAGGAAGAAGTATTATTTTTTTTAAATTTCTTTGTTGTTCGGATCCTTTATGTGACTGAGGGTAGATGAAATGTATTAATTTGATTTTAATATGATTATACCCAGAATGCTAGATGCATATTTTTCATTGTCAGAATGAAAAATTCAGATAAATAAATGGATAAAAAAACATCATGGAGACTGTGAAAAATAGTGAACTACCAATTTAACACTTATAGAACAATCTGGTCTTTTGTTTCTAGCTTCATAATGACTAACTGCTTAATTCAATACATTTTGCTGCTCCAATAATTTCTCTGATTTTATTGTAAATTCAACATTAACATACCATATCTATAATAACTTTACAGTTTTCTTTAAGGTCTTTTCTTCTAAATTTACCATATCTGATATATTGGCTAAAATGAGTAGAAATAGAATGCCATTTGTGTTATTTTTTTTTGGTGAAGCATTTTGAAGAAACAAAATAGCCATTTTTTACTACAGTTTGAGTCTTTAAATTATCAGCTGTGAAATTAGTGTTTCTTATTAATCTATTATCTTGATTAACTTTTCTTTTGAGAGCCAATATAACTCTGCTTAAAGAAGCTTGTCTAAACTATGTATCAAAATATGTTTCTGTAATTAAAGGCCAAAAAAATGTCCTCATGGGTACCTTCAGTTAACTTAAATGAACACTGTTTGGGGGAATAAGCTGCAGCTCAAGTACAGAATAGATATATTCTCAATATTATGAAATATTTCCATTATGGTGGTATCTTGAATCTTTAGGCAGAATCACAGTGCAGTAAAAATATTGTAAAAATTCTTAATAAAAATAAAAAGTTTAGAAAGCCTTCATATTTTAAAAATTAAGCAAACATGTAAGACTGGCACTTTCCTAATTCATCACTTTTTGCTTTTTGGTTTAGATGTTCCAATCTGTGATCATATAAAACTCTGCCATCACTTTTAAATAGGGACTTTGCTGAATTAAGACCATCATTTTAATCCTTCAGGCTGAATCAACTTGTTGCTTTTCACTTCTGGAAAGTACTCAGTCTCACAGAGAATTTTCTTGTAGAAACCCATTAGACTTTAAGTCTGTTAGGATTTTACAGTACTAGGAGAATATCAGAAAAAGTGTGAGAGCCTTGAACAGTTTGTCCGCAGGGTCGCACTGCAGGGTCCACTCATGGACCACTCATGAAGCGGACTTCATGAGAAGTCCACTAATTATGGGAAGTTTCGCTGTCTTCCTATGTGTCACATCGCGTAGACACACCTCACAATTACATTAGAACACTGTTCCCTTTCAGGATATTTGCAACAGGAAAAGGTGCTAAAAGAACTACAAACATTAATGAAAACAAGTATTCAAGAAGCTTTGACATTTTTCAAATAATTACTTGGGCAGAAATCTTTATTTTCAGGGTTCAGGACACCAAGAAATTGCAAGGAGAGGCTATAATTTTTGAAGGTAGGAGGTAATGTCTGGTTAAGAGTTTATGTTAAATGCCTCAAGGCAATTTTGTGGCATTTTTTCAGGGAGCAAAGTAAAGATGGCTCATAAAATATAGATCAAAGAGATATTTTTAAAAAGTCACTAGGGAAATTCTAGCCCTAATAGAGTCAATGGGATTTGATTTTATAATTTTTTGTGAGCTTTTTATTTGCTCAGGTTTTCCCAAGCAACAGATTAAAACACCTGAAAAATGGCACCTTCAGGTAATTTCAGCCAACCCCATGTTGGCCTTTTTACAGAATTTTAAGAAAAGATTCAACAATTGAGCTTGTAATGACAAGATAAACTTTATTCTTACCAGTGGAGATACTGCCTTCATAATACATATCACCTAATAATCATGATGATGAAGTATTAGCTTTGTTCATCTGCTGTTGCTTGAGGGCTGACTACATAAATTAAGTGATGGCAGAAGAGAAAGACCCACACGTACATCCCTCCCTCCATTGTTTGTGCACTCTGCATTCTTCAGTCATAACAAAAAGATCAATATGTATTTCACATTTTAGTTTCTGCCTGTTATTCACACACATTTTCTCCAAGGCCTTATATTGTATATTCCCCTATTGCTTCATAGGATTTATAACATTGTTTTTTTTGTTTTCTGTTACAGCAGGGATAATAAAAATGCATAGAATGATAGTGGGCATACATAAAGAGCACAAGCACTGACTGGGAATACAAACTTTTGCTTTTTTTTGCCTCACAAGAAGAAATGGATATGATCTATAAACACCCACGGGACAGTGAATAAACAGGAATTGCCATTAGCGTTCAATGCTAGTTGAACCTGATAGAGCTCTTGATAGTTCTTTCAGGTTCTGCTTCCTTGTGAAATCAGCGAATAAAGTCCATTAAGTACTTTCAGTTTCTGGCGTTTGCTGCTGCTATCAAATGGAAACCCAGGCCCCAGCAGGTCTCCTATCATGTCTGGGGACAGAGAGTAGATGCCTCTGAAGTTTATAAAAATCCTGTTTCTAAACTAAGAATCATCTTTATTATAAGATACACTAAACACATAGAGATATCATGAATTACATGGAGTTTAGGCACCTAACTCTGATCTCTTGAGATCCTGAAGCTGGGTACATCAACCCTTATGAAACAAAGCAAAGCTGACTCTCAAGAAGGAAAAACCAGTGTGCTGTACCGTTCGCTTTTTAAGTGCCTGGCAGCTGTAACATTCAAACAGGCTGGAAATTTGGCGCTAATTTTATTCCCACAATGAGCAGTTTCAAACTCCATGTCTTCCCTGTTCAAACCTCTGTAAGAAGGTCAAAGCTGAAATATCCTTCACCTTGAACTTTTTCATGGAAATTTTTTTGGCTCTGAATGCTGTAATGAGTAGGCTACTGTGTAAGACAGAAACAGCACCTATGGTGATCGTTTTTCTTTAAAAAGTGAGCACATTGCATTTCATGAAGGAAGTAGTGACATCTGTGTTAAATAAGCTCTGAAAAAGGCTGTCACAATGGGTTTCCCAGGTCTTTGAGAAACATCATGTCTTCTAATTCCAAGACTCACTCTGTATTTAATGCTACACTTGACACTTGTAAAACTCATCAACAGTCCCAGAAGCAGAAAACAGGTCTCCTCCCTTCTGGCACAGCCCATTTCTTCTCTTTACCATTTTATACCTTGACACCTAGAAAATAGAAAACAGATTTAAATACCGTCAACTATAAGAGGAAATCAAACATAGAGCATCCACTTCTTGGGCAAATGCCCCAAATATGGGGGTGTTATTGGAAATGACAGGTGAAACAAGCATCACTGTTTTCCTTCTGGCAGAACAAGCTTCTTTTCCATAGTATCCTGCAGTTTTAAACTGTTACAGCTGAAAAATATTCTATTAAACACAAATAGTTGTGGTTGGAAAAAGGAGACTGAGAATTGTTAGGGGTGTAGCACTTTGAACTCCTATCCTCTAGGCTGCAGCTAATTTCTTTCTCAGGCTGCAGATGTTTAAATCCAAGTTATCTATCTACCAGCTGTCATCCAGAAGTTAGGGACACCTTAGAACACTCTTGAGACCACTTAAGCTGATGATTTGCAAGTGGCAGGAACTCAGTGCCCCTCTAGAAGTAGCTGTGCAATGCCCAAAAGTGGTTCCTAGAAAATAACTTCATAGGTTTGCCTCTTCATTTAAAAAACATTGTAGGCTTTGGTCCTTGTCACTGGAATCCTCAGGTCTTTGATTTGTGTGCGTTATGTTTGTTATTTTTATGGCAGTTCTTGATAAAATTCAAAACACTAGAATCATTCAAGCAGAAAACTTGCTTTGAGAAGAGGGATGTTGAACTGCACACCCCACCCCCCCCCAGATAGCAATCGTCCAGATATGGCATCAGAATAAGTTTATTTAGAAAAAAAATACAAAAAATCTTTTGGAGATGGACACAAACATGCACTAGAGAGTCCTGAAATATAAATAGTCCTTCATTGCTGGCAGTTGTGTATCTGACAATGAGATGCTTTGCTGAAAATCCTAGCTCATGAAGAGTTTAAAATAACCATATGTGCCTCTTATTGCTTGAAATGCAGGATAAGGATAAGGTAGTGGGGAATACAAAGATTAAAGCTACACCTGAGGATAACTGAGAAATTGACTGTTTTATTTTATTATCCTGCTTCTGCTCTGCTTCTTTCAATTTTTATTCTCTTCTTGTCTTTGTCATTTTTAAAAAAATTATATGTACTTCAGGTACATACAGGGGTTTGAAGTACAGGGTACTTAATTTTACAAGTTACACCAAACTAAAACTGTCTGACATATCACTTGGCATAGCTTTACCTGTCAGAACTAGCTAAAAATAATCTGTGAGCCCCTTTGTATTTATCCTGCGTCTGTATTAAATCTTTATTCTCTAGCAATGATGGGGAATTATTTTGCATTATTAAGCAAATACAAGTTTTGATATGGTTGTGAATATAAGATCAGTATTTCTGTGTCTGCATCCCACTATTAGGCCTTTCTAAAATACCCGTCACTTGCATATACTGTTATGGGATAAACAGTGTTTCTGAAATATGCAAGCTATTGAAGGCATTTCTAGACTCATAGGATCACAGAACCCCAGGAGACCTCTAGTCCAACCTGCTGCTTAAAGCAGGATCAGCAATGGGATCAGACCAGGCTGCTCAGGGCTTTGCTCAGATTTTGAAACTTTCTAGTTTATGGAGACTGTACAATCCCTCTGGGCTATCTGCTCACTCTCTCTCAACTCTACTAGTTGGTTGTCCTTATGGTGAAGAAGGCTTTCCTTCTATAAGCACTGCAAGACTGATTTTGAGTTCTTTTTCTTGTTTTGAGAACCTTGAAGTCTTGTTCAACATTCAGCCAGTTATGTCCCAGCTGGTGTCAATACAACAGCCTCTTCCTTCCCATTCTTCCCAGGCAAAGAACTTTTCACTTGTAAGTACTGAATTTCAAGAGGTTCCTGTGAGTCCATTCGTTCAATCTGGCTAGGTCTCTTTGGATGCCAGCCCTGCTATTGAGCAGAGCCTATTGCCCCTAATTTGGCATCATCAGCATACTTGACAAGAGAGAATTCTGTTGGTTCTTTGAAGCTGTTGAGGACACAATAAGTTTTGAAGCTTACACAGGACAGGTCCCAGGACAAACCCCTCTACCTCTTCATTTTTTAACTGCCTCCAGACAAAGTATGATTAAATCATGAACCTCTGAGGGTCATTCTGATCATTCATTTAGTAGTCCACACTTCCAGACTGTAACATCCTAACACAAGCACAGGAAAACTTTTTATACTGGCAGAAACCTCACTCAACTTGAAGTGACATCCACTACTGTCACCAAACCAGTCTGTCTCGTCTCTCCCACAAAACCAGTCTTATAACAGAAGGCAATCTGACTTCTGACTTCATGACTTATCAGACATGATTATCCCTCGGTCAATCCATTTAGGCTATTCCCAGTTACCTTCTTCTCCTTCATTGGCTTAGAAGTGTGCGGCTAGAAGCCTTGCATCATGATTTTTCCAGGGCCAGAAGTGAGACTGACTTCTACACCTTTCCCATACCCTTTTTCAAAGATTTTGCGACATTTGCTTGTTTCCAGTTGTCAAGAGCCTCTCCTGATCTCCATGAACTTTTTAAGGGAAATGAGGTGGTGAATATAAGAAGGATGTAAGAACTTCAATACAAATTTTCTTGAGAAAAATATTTTTATTTCGATAAGATTTCCATCTGATTCAGGTTGGAATAACTGATGATGAGTAGACTGTGGGTCTGTACGTCTACCTGAAACTCTAAAATAATGCAAGGATACACTGCTACACAAATACAAGCTGCAGTTCTGATGCAAAAAGGATAAATACTATTCTAAATATCATACTTATGGGAGCAAAGGAATATAGCACATAAAACACATGAAACAGCCTGATCGTCTGCTATGTACAGACAACACCTCACTGAAGTGGTGCACTATCTTGGGCCCTATAATTCTAGAAAGGCATGATATTGTATAGTTGTTTTCAGACACAAAACTGGATTCAGTAAACGACATCTATCCTTTCTCTGTATCCATATCAAACAGTAGAAAAATACAGCACCATGGAAGACTACATGGAAGCATCATATAGAGGTTTTCTAATGATAAAAATTGAAGCTGCAATTGACTGAAGTTGGCTAAAAGTGGCAAGACAGACTGAGTTAACTTCCTTACTAGAGCTCTTATGGGTTACCATGAGTGCCTATGCATGTGTGTGTATGTATGTTTATATCCACACACACATATAGATATGTATATTCCTGCCTAGAAGCAAGAATAAGGACCTCTGACAGTATCTTTCAGACATGATTTTGTAGCTATGTTGGTGGAAGCTTTGCCTTTAGGCTCAAAATAAAGAATCTAGGGAACATTAATTGGTAGTTAGAAATTAAGTGAAAACATAGTAACTAGCATGGAGTCACTAAAGAAAAAAAAAAGAATCAATATTTCTTTGGTTTTTCCAAGAATCTCATCCGACACTTTTTTTCTCTAGCTTGGATAGCAACCACGTTCATTCAGAAATCAAATTATTTCATTTTTATGATGTAAAAGTTCAGCAAAATCCTGAATACTTGGATTTTATAGCACTGGAGATTTCTAAATGCATTTACAACAAAACTGGTGACGAAGCATGCATAGCTACATTTGTGTTTTTTCATAAAAGGCATCCTCCTTTCCTGAGCTATTCATGTATATATGCGATTATTTAAATTATAAAGCATTGAGTTTTTGTAAAAAAATCTAGTGAACTGTGTGTATAGATGAAGAACATTGGTAAATAAAAGTAGAAAGATAAGTGAGTAAAAAGGGCGATGTAATCAGCACAGTTTAAACCAGTCCAAACTAATTAGCAAAAAAATCTACTGGCTTGACTTTTCTGCCAACCAAAAGACAGACAAATATGTAAAAAGACAGATAGAAATATGGATACATAGACAAAAGCTAAACCAAAAATTATATAGCTATTGAGTACAGATTCAGAAATCTAACATCAAACACTTTAGTCAGAATCCTGTAATCCTGTAATTATAGTCAAGTATTGCAGAAATATATTGTTAACCTATATAAACAGCAAAATCTGAACATCTTGTTTGATGGCATTTTAACCTCTGATTCTCTTTACATTTTTATCAGGCAATATTTGTTCTAAAAATATCATGGAAAGAGAAGGTATTATGAATATTCATGGAGTGTAGTTTGTATTAGTGCAAATGTTCACACCAGAACTGTTCTTTTTTGCCATTGTACACATCCTATAAGCTTGAAAAACATCCAGCCATGGTATAAAAACAGTCTTGTGTCTCAGCGTTAGTAAGAATTTGGAATGCAGAATATGCAAAATGGTTATTGAAAATTGTTCTCAAGTACTCTGTATGCTGAAAGAGATTTGTATTTCCGTAATTATTCAAGTTGTCACTGAGTAATTTAGAGTGCTGAAATTGTTCATGAAAACAACTGGACTTGAACATACAGCCATTTTGCAAATATGGTGGTCTAAGGATTTAGCGTTACTCCTTTGCTTGTTGTTATCCTTTGGAGGTTACTGCCCACCACAGCTGAAAATAGTGAATAAGAACATGAAAGCACGTCCTTGCATCAACCACAGATGACGATAATTTGAATTAATATGGTTGACCCAAATTCTGTCAAAGTCTGACTCTGCCAAAGCAAATAAAGAGAAAAGAATAATAAATGCAAAAGCAATTAGTAAATATGTTTGGTTTTTTTGAGGTCCTTTATAATGCAGAAACTGCTTTTGATGAAAAGCAATTAATATGTTCCTTTTAAAATGGTATTTGAAAGAAAGAGCTTAAGTCTAGCTCAAGTTTGACTGTTCCTGTAAGGACAGAGACAAAACAAACATATAACCCAAAAGGAAGGGTTTTAAGTGAAGAACATTTACATACCTACAGTTATGCGACATGATAGAACAGCAAAATTGTCTTTTCTATAACTAATCTGCCTTTAAAAATCAATAGATCCTCCCTGAAGCACTCACAAACCTGACGCAGTGTAAGTTCATAAGCTAAATTGTTATTACTGGGGACAGTGACTTCCAAAAACTACTAATGAACGATGCAGGGAACAAACGAAAGAAAAAGCATCGAATAACAAAGTGTCAACTTTATTAGCAAATAGGAAAGTTAATAATAGACATCTCTCTACTAAAACATAATCAAGTATTGCTGCAAAATCAACATGCAATATAAAAATTATGACCAGAATTACAAATCAGAAAAAATGACAACTTAATTAACCATATTCAATTGATAAATCAAAAGATATTTTTTCCTTTTAATCTGATTTACTTCATAAATATTTAAGAGTTTAAATATTCTCTACTACTTCAGTGGGACAAAATGAAACTCTGTTTGACTTCTTGTTTGACATTCAAATTACTGCTGAAACAAATATATCAGATAATTTCAGCTGTCTAAAAATGAGTTGTCCACATTTAAGTTAAACTCTTAAAGTAATTCTGTCAGTGGTGGAAAGAAGGAGGATCACCCAGAAAGATACCGAATATGCCTTTCTTAGAGATCTATTTCTAGATGGGTGGAGTATTTAGTAACACATAAAACTTCCTACACTGTTCACCATGATTTTTTAAGTCTCTGTGTATACACTGATAATTTTGCACTTGGGATGGTGTAACATGGGATGTATATAAATATGGGGAGACAAGAGGCTGGACTTCAGCCTTGCAGAAAGGGATCTGGGGGTTTTGTTTCATGGTAACCTCAATATGAGTCAACAGTAAGTACTGGCAGCCAAAAGGGCCCGGAACCTGATCTGGTTGAACATCCAGTCTGGCCTTGAATGTCTCGGAGATGGTACATTTACCACCTCCCTGGGCAAACTTTTGCCAGTATTTTACCACCCTATTGTAAAAAATTTTCACATCCAGCCTGAATCTACCCTCTTTTAGTTTAAAACCATCACCCTTCACCCAATTGCCTAACCTTCCACACTAAATATTTCATAATTAACTTCATATAAAATTTGCCTTCTATTTTCTAAGCTGGTAAAATATTTCTAAGCTTCTTTTTGCAGCAAGATACTCTGCTCTTGTGAGACCTCACTTGGAGTATTGTGTACAGTTCTGTGTCCTCAACATAAGAAGGACATGGAACTGTTGGAACAAGTCCAGAGGAGGGCCACGAGGGTGATCAGGGGGCTGGAGCACCTCCTGTATGAAGACAGGCTGAGAAAATTGGGGCTGTTCAGCCTGGAGAAGAAAAGG
>JANEMJ010014594.1:0-26679 GCA_024361745.1 Cacatua alba | reverse complement strand
GGTGGGGGCGGCGGCAGGGCCCGCGTTCCCTGCGGCACAGGCGACGGCTCGGGATGCTGCCGGCGCTGCCGGACGGTGACGAGCGGGAGCTGGAGAGCAGCGAGGAGGGCGGCGGCGCGGGCGAGGAGCGGCGGCCGGAGCGGCACGGCAGCACCTACCACAGCCTCTACGGCTACCGGAGCTGCAGGTGAGGGTGCCGCTGGCCGCCGCTGAGGCCTGGCGGCGGGGGTGCGCGCTGGGGCTACCCACGGGAGGCCGTTTACGGGTCTTGTCAGTTCCCAGCTGCTTGAATTCGCGTTATTTCCCTCCCCGAAGGGATTATTTTAATCCCTTGATGTCCCGATACCCTGCTTCTGTAAAACGCCCTCATGCCGTACCTTTCCCTGCTGCAGCCTCTATTCCTCGTTCTGTATGTTAAGGCTGTAAAATGATTCAGAGGGATGGCTTGATTTTCAGATCCTCGCAGCAGAAAGCAGGCGGCGGGGATGGCAGTCCCAGCAGTGCGGCGGCAGAGACACCCTCCAGCGAAGACTTCAGGTAAAGCGCATCTGCAGAACAGCAGATCTCCTGTGACATCCCATTTTTATGTCTTTGCTGTATTGCAAATAGTAAGCAAGTACACTGAAGTCACTTCAAAGGAGAAACCTCAGTGAAACCATGGAATTTCGTTTCTGGAATACCTAGGGATTGGACACAACTACAGAGCTCAAATAACATACTAAACATAAACTATCATATTTGAATTTGAACTCTGTTTTCTTTCCTACTGATACTTGACATTTCTGTATTGACTTAAGTCTTCATGTAGATAAAAGATAATTAAAACGTATTAAGCAATTTTAAATTGACATTTTATCTTTCCAAAATCTCTGTAATGGGGTTGTTGCTCCATGTTACAACTAAGGAAACATAAGAATAAAGAGTGACTTGTTCATAGCTGCTGAGAAGTTCAGCATCAGCTGACACAATGACTCCAGATTTCTGGTCTAGTGGGCAAACCACTGAATGTGTTTCTAATGGGCCAGAAGTCACAGAGTGAGTTACCTGTAAGCCAGAGAGCTTACAATAGTCCCCCTTATAGCAGCAGGTAGTTCTGTACTTGTTCAGAGAAACAGAACAGTAACATTTGTTTTTTACTGATGATTTCTTTTTGTTTTTTAAAGCCTCTCCTTGCTGGACACTAATTTACCAGCAGAAGCAGAGACTGAACTGCGCAGTTTTATCTCTAAGCGTCTTACTAAAGGAGCTCTGTTTGAAGGAATGGGGAATGTAGCATCAGTGGGGCTGAGGTAAACTTCAAATGTTATTTGTGAATGAGAAAATGTAAGAATCACTGGCAGCATTGCACATCTTGCCATCTGCTGCTGCTCTTGGGTTTAATCTTGATTCCATGTTCTCAGGCTGTTGATGCTGTTAATATCAGCTTTATGCAATGGCACTTCCATTATTTTTGAGAAAAATACTGTAGTAAATAATTTACTATTTGAATACTTAAAAATACTGCATGTGTTTATGGCTACTTCCTTTTAAACTACTCTGATCACAGCAGAGAGGAAGAAAGTGAAAGTCTGAGAGCTCTATATTTGATCATAGGAGCCACCAGTGCTACCCAGTGAAAATTATTTCTATGTCATGTATGTCTGCTTTTTGCATGTATTTATCGTGATGTATCTGTAACAAAATAATTCTTCTTTTTTTTTTTCCTACATAGCATACCAGAATATAAAGTTGGTTGTTATTACTGTCGTTTCCAACAAGAAAATATTCTAGAAATGGCAACACTAGAATCAGACATCAGTGTTCCAGAATATGTGGTTTGTTTCTTAGGTGGCTCAGAGAAAGGTCTAGAACTATATCCTTACCTTTAACTTTATCTGTGTGGAGAGGGAGATGATATAAAAATTATGTTCCCATTTTGTCTGTTTCCTGCTTGAAATCAGCTCATTTGTGCAAACCTTCCAGTAACTGAAAGTGTCAATAACAGCCATTACTGAAAGGGAAAAATGCAGGTCTTAAATGATGCATCTTATTTTCCTTAAGAAGATACTTTCAGACTTGAGCTGGACAAATATATTCAAAGTCTGAAGATAAACCTTAATTTGGAGGTGAGGCCTAACTTTTTTTCTTGAAGTGGTGAAAATTACTATTTACACAAATTAATTGTTACCATAATATAGCAGCTTTGTCTGTTTCCTAAAATGCCCTTCATTGCTGGTCAAGTGTGGCTTAAAAAGTCAAACTCATTATTTTGGTTTACTGTGGTTTAAAATCAAGAAGATTCCAACATCCAAATATCTTGGGTTGAATAATTACTAGGTTTCTATTTGTGTAGAAATCTAATTTGTAGCTAAAGTTTTTATGTTTCAACTTGTTACAGCAAAAACCTTTGGAGACCTACCTTAACCCCTACTTAAGAAGCTGGTTTGAGAATGCCATATGCCCTATTCAGAGAGTGGTACAGCTCTTCCAGGAGAAACTTGCCTTTTTGTTGCATGCTGTAAGTGTATTCAAACTGGATCACTAAAAGAGGTTCAGAAGCAATCTCAGTGATTCCAGCACATTTAAAATGTTTCTTGCATTTGCTTTTCCAGCCAGGAGTAAATGAGGAACCATTCTTTTTCTTCAATGTTTTTTTAATTCAGTGCAAGTACTTTTCCTCTGTTTTATTGCTAAGGAAGCACATACCAATTTCTTCAGTCATTTTTTATAGTTAACTCATTTTAAATTATGTAGTATTGTGCAAGTTAAAATTAGAATGAGAAAATTAGAAACAGCATGAGAAAGCTCTCACTGCTATAATTCCTCTGAACCAAAAGGGATGTTACACTGTGGATGTGCCTCATGTAATTCACTGGAAACAGAAAATAAATTACTCCTAGCTCTAGTCCCTGAGTTTGAGGCAGCTTTGGATGGAATAGCTAATAGAGTATAATTGCTGTATGTCTTCTGAATGCAAAACCAGCTGCAATGACTAACTTTTCTTTTTTCATTTAAGGCTTTGAGTTATACTCCTGTAGAAGTAAGAAATGCAGATGAAAGAACAGAAAAAGACATCAGCAGGTAAAAATACTTTGAGACCAGGGAACCTGTGAGTAACTTGGATTTTGTGTATGACAACTTGCTGTCCAGGAACTATAAAGAAGCAAGCAGTTCACAAGAGCTTTTCTTGTCAGGTTTCTAGCCGCTGCCAGCCTCCAAGGACTTGTTCAGGAAGGCACCATGACCTCCTTGTGTATTGCCATGACTGAGGAACAGCACAAGTCAATAATTATAGACTGTAGTGGACCTCTGCCTCAACTGCATAATGCAGGTGACATTACAGCTGTGACTACTTCATGGTACTCACTCGCTTGTATCCACCAGCTGCTGAGAGATGTGGGGGTTAGAGGTAGTTGAGGATATTCAGAAGCTCAGGTTCATGCCCAGAAGGGTTGTGTTCTGGCTGGAAATTAGAACAGCTCTTTTCCGTGAGGTAGCGGTTTGTTTTACCAGACACACTGGAACTCTAGCTTGAAAATGGTTGATAATAAAATCCATGGTGCATTTAACTTGCAGACCATTTAACTAAGACGTGTACACTTCTGGGAAGCTGCAAAACTTTGTTTTCTATTGTATAGACATATGTTCTAAGAAGGGATCCAACAATCAGAACAGACTTTCATGTAATCCCTGTAGCTGTGTTTGCTTTTCTTTGCACATGTAAGACTTATTTCTCAGCCCAGGTATACTATTATCAGTTGTTATGTGAGAGTGATTAAACCAGGTGAATGCAGCTATATAGTCTATGTTGAGCTCATTTACCTTTTCTCATCTCTGTGTTTGTGAACCTGTAACAGGAAGCAACAGATTCTGTGAGGACTGGATGCATGCTTTTGTGAATGGTGCTGAAGGTGGAAATCCATTTCTCTTCCGCCAGATTTTGGAAAACTTTAAATTGAAGGTACATGTTCATGTATGTTGAAGACACCAGGGTTACTGAGGGAGCAAATACTCCTTTTGCAGCAAAGCTTTAGGTTATTTATGATCATTAATCATTAAATGATTAACTCTGATGTTAAAGTTGAGAACTGGCTTACTGTAGTTGACAAGACCAGACTGTAAAGTAGCCTTACAGTTTCTTCAGTGAGTACTCCAAAGGTGTTTTCTCATACTTAGAATAAAGCCCATTTCTTAGGTGATCTGTCACAATAGGAGAACCCTTGCTACAAGTTTGGACATACCAAGTTGTGCTGACCACACATTTTGCGTTGTTACAATAACAGTGGTAATAGGTATCAAAGACAACTCTATTTTTACATTACTCTTGACTGGTAGTGTGAAATTCCTATTGGAAATGCTTTTGCTTCTCCTGCTATTCTTCTTCCTCTTTTCCACATGATAGTATGATTTATTTCCATGTAGAAGGATAAGAAAATGCTCTGTTACTCTTTTTACAGGCTATACAAGACATTAACAACCTGAAGAGGTTTATCCGCCAGGCTGAAATGAACCACTATGCCTTGTTCAAGTGCTACCTGTTCCTGAAGAACTGTGGCAGTGGAGACATCCTTCTGAAGATTGTGAAAGTGGAACATGCAGAAATGCCAGAAGCCAGAAACGTAGTGACAGTCCTTGAGGAATTCATGAGAGAAACATCAGTGGCTTAAAACTATCGTAATTATTCTGTACTCATTTGAAGGCATTGTATAAATCATTTCTTCTGTGCAGCTTAGTTTCACTCTTGCAGGATTTTTAATTTGTATTTAGAAGTATTACATAAGTCAGATCTAAGTTGCAGTTTCATCTGCCTTTTCTCTAGAGAAAGCAGTATGAGCTTTTTTTAATGTGTAGGTATCAGATCATACCAACTCCTGCAGTTTTCAGTGCTTACCAGATTTCCAAATGACTTGCTCCTTCTCTGAGGAAATCATGACGTTTGGATTTTACAGTCATTGCACAAAAAAAGCGATCCCTGACCTGGCAAGCATTGTGGTATTTTAAATATTTTAAATATCTTTAAAATGATCGTGTCTAATCAGTAAGATCTGGACTTTTGTTTTTATATATAAAGAAGCACGAACATCTGGATAAATCATACAAAATGAATTAATCATATTTGTTTATGTAAAAGAACACAGGTAACAAGTCTGTAGCTGGTTTCAACATTCTACTTTTAAATTGGCAGCTTGTTCTGCTGTCACTAGATATACAAGTTGTTAACTGGTACGAAACAGAACTGCCTTAAGACTGAACAGTGCTTTAGGAATCTGTATGTGCTTGTATGTATTTATACATACACTCACCAGATACGTTAAATTCCCAGTCTGTTTGATGAATACCCTTCTTCACTAGTTTCTGTTGCGATCAAGACTACCTTTGTATCACAATGAGTTTTTCAGTTGTGGAGAATTAAACCTGAACATTTTACACATCAAATATTAACTTTAAATTAATTGGAACATCTTCAGGAACTAAAGTAAACTGAGTTGCCACATGAATTATTCAGACTTCAAAACATTTCACTGTATTTCAGCAATGAATTCTTACCTACATCATAGGACATGTAGACAGCAGAGTACTTGAAGGACATCTTTGGCTACAGCCGGAATCAGAACTCCTGAGGTCTCCGAGTGACCACATAAACAAGGACTATTTCTGCAGACGTGATAGAAGCAAAACTTTCCATTGCTTTCCTTTGTAGCAGAGGGTGTTTGAACGCCTGACTTCAGACATTTTGACAACTCTCCCTCAAACAGTAACTGTAACAGTCCTGCTAATACAGTTTGACTGTTCTGCCAGTGCTCTGTGCTGTGATGACAGAAGTTGAGTGCTTTCCTGTGACACCGTCTTGAACCTATAATAAGGTTTACAATAAAACACATTAAAATCCTCAGTAGTGTGCCTACATTAAATTATAAATTAGTGTTGACCTTGATGTCTCCTGTTTAAAACCCTTTATTCACACAATGCAAAGGAGCTGCTAGTGTCAGTGACAGCTGAGGTGACACATGACATATATGGGCAAGTCAGAGAAGAACACAGAAGTAGTTTGAAAGAAAACAAACCCCTTATTCTCTCATTTGTAGGAGCTCTGAGAAGTAACGATTTTCTTCCTTGAGAATACTTTATTCATAAGTCAGTATAGCAGCACCACTCAATAAAACATGTCACTTCGTTGGTCTTAGCCATTTTTAACAAAGTTGGAGCGCTGACCGTATAGTCTTTTGTCTGCTCAGACGTAGAGCTCAGTGCTAAAATAAAACACCAATGAAAAAAAAGCTGGGTTGAAGAACAGGTAGCTGTGATCTGGTAGGAGTGTAAGAAATCGTTGCACTAGTCCTGTCCTGTGCTGGGTGGCAAGTGGGGCCAGAGCTGCGTGGGGCCTGGTGTTCTATGTGTTGGACTTCATATTTACAAAGAGCAATGCTGTGGTGATAAACTGCTCCTGAGATGCAGCCACGATTGCTTTGCTCAGTCTTAATCCCTGGAATTTTTCAAGAATTAACTGGCTGAAGTGCTAATCAAGCTGCGCTACCTCTCATAGCTGAGCCTGTCCTGAGCAGGAGGTTGGACTAGAAATCACCTGAGCTCCCTTACAACCTGAATGATCCTTTTATCCTGTGACCTGTACTACACTCACTTAAATAAGATTTGTTTTGTTTGCTAGGTAAATTATCATAAATCACTCATCAATATCCAGATATTTTTAACCTTAACTGCAAAACTTTGCTTAGTCTTGTTGCAGCTTCTCCTCTCCAAGGTAGTGCATTGTTCAGTGTCAGTCCCACTGAATTTGTACTTCATTAATGTGGACAGCTTCAGTCAGCTTTCTCTGTTGCAAGTTCTTTATCCTGAATTTTCCCAGCACTGCACATGGCTGGCATTATGAAAAACATAACTTCTTTCTTTCTGCAGCCTTTGTTTTAACTTCTGCCAGCTCTGCAGAGACTTTGCCATTCAGTTACCTGAGACTAAACTCAAGAAGCTCATGGGTACACACACACACACTGAAATACACCCTGGTAGTTCATGAAGTTGCAGGTTTTACTGGCATCATCCCATTATAAATTCTACTTTAAAAAACAAAGCTAAAGGAAATTAAAGAAAAGCATAATAAATAATGCAGAAGCAGCTGGTTTAGCTGCATGAATACCTGGAGAGTATTACACACTTCCTCCTGCAATCAGCTATTCAAAGCTCAGGATGAAGCACACAAAAGGACAGAAGATGCTGAGATGTGCACTTAATTTGCAAGCCTGAAAGATTTTTACTGTACATCTAAGGGTCTGATTTAAAACCCTTGAGGGGGGGAACAACAGAAAAACCAAAACACCAACAAACAAATGAACAAACAAAAACGCCCAAAACACTCTAACCCAACCAAACCCAACCCTCCCCAGGCCTAGGAATGCAAGCTTAGATTTAACTCCTACAGACCTCTTGCAGTTTGAAAGAGCAGGGGATGGTATGGGTTTGGAGGTTTCTCTCCTCTTTGCTCCCAAGACCAGTAGCACATACAAACCAATCAGTATTTCACTTTCCAACACTTATGAGCAATGTTTACAATACAGAATATGATTTGAGCTACAGGAATAAAATGCTAGTGTCTTTTATGAGTCTGTGTGATCAAGGATGAGTATCAAGGATGCCAGCTTTTGGCTTCTCCTCTGCCACAGAGATCCTGGAATTGGCAGTATTTATGTCCTTTAGTTTGCCTTTCTAAAGTTATTTTAGCCAGCAAGAAAAAGTTACAGTTCTAGCAGACAGTAACACATCCTGTATTAACTGACAAGACCCCACAAACCCACCTTACCTTCTTGCTGAAGGTCCTCAACTAGTGAATAAAGAGGTTTAAGTGTCTGGAAGCTCAGGTAAGTGCAGAAAACTAACATCAAGAGCTGAGTCCCACATGAGGTAGCAATGATCTGCCTTCCCTTAGGAGAAACAAATCTGACAGCAACTACTGCTAGTTGCATCTTCATTTTTTAAGTTAAACTTTAACCCAATGTTTGCCAACAAAAGCACAAAATATTTTTCAAAATAAGCCTCTCCTTCCATGCTGATGGAAGGACTTTTACTTCAGTTATCTCAAAATAACTAAATCAGTTGGAGGTTTACTCCAGAACTTCCTGGATATCTTGTTCCCACCATTGATTAAAGAGACAAGTATCTCAGTGTTGGCTCTGAGATTTAAAGACATTCAGTAGAGCCTGATGTTAAAAAAAGAACAACCCTCCACCCCAAGAAAGCATTTTAAACAGTCTAATGTACTTAGTCATCAACTTCCCTGCAGTTCTGAGGTCACTACTGCACTAACACAGCAGTCATCAAATGGTGGGACAAGACCTCCATTTCAATACAAGTCCCAAGCCAGTTATCCTTGTTGTATCTCATGGAGAAATAAAGCAGCAGCTCACCCTCCCCTTCATCTTTTAGACAAATACTTTTAGAGAGACATAAAAAAAAGAGTTATCAATGCCATTATTAAAAGATTACATTGCAAAGCTTGAAACCTATTGCTCTTTTGTTAAATACTGAGCTAAGTGTAGACAAACATACAAATTTGTCTTTTAAATGCTTCCTGGTTGGTTTTTGGCACGTAGAACAGCTCAATTTTATATAAAACAAGAAAAAACAAACAGAAAACAAACAAACAAAAAAAAAAACACCAGAAAAAAAATTTAATGGATTCTGCGCTCAAATAATATCGTTACAACAAAAATATACAGAATGTGCACGATACAAAAATATTTGGAAACACACCATAGCCTCTTACCTTGCAAATATCATTTTGTTTTACTAGCCCTTAACGGGAAAGTATCATTTCTTCAGTATTTTAAGGCAGAAAATTACATTGTTTAGTGCTTTGTGTTTAACACTTGGCTGTGTTGGTAGCATTAGTAGTGTAAGCAAAAGAAAAGCTGCATAAATCTAGCTTTATTTGCAAACTAAACAGACACCGTGGGGGAGTCAGAAGGCAGTCAGTGACTAATGTATCTATTAAGCTCACTAGAAGTTTAAGGTATTTTTGCTTCTTAAATCAGGCCTAGGGAATATTTTGTGCTCCGTGGTGTAAAGTACCCTGAAACATAATTTTTTCCTTTATTACTACTGGCATTTTGGAAATACCTCATAAGAAAGCTTTTTCCAATTAAAAGCCAATGATTAGTAGTGATATTAAAAATACATTTACCTTTAACCAAGCTTGGCTTCTGCCTTATGTGTGATTCTTTCTTTATAGAGCTGCAAAATGCACTGTTTTTCTTTATAATTAGCGCTCAGCATCAGTGATTGCGGAAGGAATTTTTGAGTCCTATCACAGAGCACTGCAGAGCAGCCACTGCTATGAAAGAAACACAAGAGCAGCAATATTCAAAAGAGACTGAAACCCCAGAGGTGCTGGCCTTTGCTCTCCAGACCCCAGCTTACCTTCAGAGGTTGCCGGTGTTGAACTACATCCACATCCTCCAGTTCCACTTTGGGTAAAGCCAGTGGGTGGGGTTTCCAAAGCAATTGAGCTGAGCTTGGATCTATGTAAACAGACTTTGAGCTCTTTACTCACTGAAGTAAGTGTGAAAGTCCCACTGAAGTGTGTGTGAAAGTCATACCCACCATCCTGTGAGACTAAATATTGGCACAATACAGCAGCTGTCTTGTGAGGTCAGCAGATAGCTGTCATTTTAGCACCAGCTCTAAATGTGTCAGATTCCAAGCTTCATACCCCAATTCAAATTGAAACTATCTAATCTGGGCAGTATAACCCATCAGAAGGAGCAAGGTCTTGGGATACAGAATCTCTGAGCTTTATTTCTAGTCCAGCAACCTCAGACAATAATAATTTTTCTGGCCTCCCCCTCTCCCATTGATAAAATACTTCCTACTGCTAAAGGAGCAAGTAGTGAAGAATCACAGTATGCCATGTAAGTGCTAAGATTCCTCATGGACTGATGGGGAAAGAGTGAATTGTTGTTTTAAGAACTCTTAAGTAAACTCAAAAGTAAGTTCCTCAGCATTTTACAGCTCCTCTACACCTCACTCAGAGATGGTTTCTGGTAACCTCCTTTCCCATCACTCCATTACAAGCCTCCCCCTCCTCCTTACCACTGTGTGCAAAATTAATGTCTGCCTGTCTCCAAGCATCTAGGAACCAAAGGTGCAATTGGCAAGCCCCGTCTTGTGCTGTGCCGTGCCGTGCTGCCGGCAGATGTCCCTGAAGGAGCTCTACAGCCATCACCCCTGCTCTCCCAATCTGCACTACTGCTCCCTGCATCCACCCTGAACCAGTGCTGCAATATACTTACTAAAAGGGAAGTCCAGCACAGGTGTGTCCTCACTCAAGGACACAAGCATAAAATAACTTCCTCTAACGTGCACTTTTCAAATCCATCTGTCGGTAAGAGTCCTTGCCTTCTGCTCTAGCGCTGCACATCCGTAAGGTTCAATAGATCCACATTTTCTCTGACTGATGTAAAATCCTGGCTGCAGCTGAAATAAGACCAAAAGAATCACCAAAACCCGACCCTCAGTGGACAGCTCCTTCAGGAACAAGTTGTTGACTGTGACAAGTTGGAATCACAAATGAGAAGAATGGAGAATATTATGTCTCTGACATAAGCCAGCAGCTTCAAGGACATCTGGAGGTAAAGGAAAAGCCTGGCTGCTATTAGCTCTCTGGTGCTGCAGCATCGTGGCACTCCGGGTGCATTAGAAAACAACATAACTGGATTACCTGATACTCTGTAAAAACACATCAAGTTTTTACAGTGTCATTTTAGTGACGAAAGAAATAAAATTCTAAAAGCTTAAGCACTTTGTGGTGCTCCTGACTCCTTGAGCCGATAGATTCTTAGCAGACAACAGGCTCTGTGTACAACCTGCTCTATGCATGGGGGGGAAATTCAGCTCTGATGAGCAGGAATGTGAGAGGGGTTCATATCTTCACACACAATACATCTAATACTGCTTTAAAGTCTGGCCTTTCTGATCCCCAGAGCTGCTTGTCGACTTGCTCAGACAGGGTATGGGGACACAGAATTGAAGTCAGAAAGATGAACAACAGTTTAAAAGAACAAGTTGTAAGCTCAACCTCAGAGCTGTTTTCAACCAGTCCATGTCAACTATGTTCATCTATGGATAGAGGACTAAAAAATGGTGCCTGGATTACCCTGCTCAGCTCACTCCTACTCCGGAGCAGAGGCAAAGATACATTGGCCAAAGTCAGGCTGATGAAGAAGCCGGTGGCCCTTGTGCTCTAGGGTGAAGCAGGAAGCTACAAGTTCACCACTGACAGGAACAGAAATCTTTATTGGGGAGAAACTGATGGGCATTAAGTAGCTTTCAGCTGAGAAACCAAAAATACAAGTCAATTGGTGCACACTGCACACGGTAGATTACAGGTAAAATACTCTGGGATTTGTTGTGATGGAAATTTTCTCCCAACATTTTCAAAGTTTTCCTAAAACTTCCAGAGAATTCCCATTTCTGCTCACATCTGTTTTAAAGGCATCTGTAATCAGAAAGCCTTAGCAATAGGTGAGAAAAGGAATGTCCTCCTTACGTGTTAACCATGCTCCTGTCAATACTGTCCTAGCTCTCCTGCTTGCCTTCTGCTCCAGAGGGAGGTTATCTCCACTGCTACAGAACTCACGGGGCCAGCACCTGAAATGATGCACATGTAAACTCTCATGACTGCTTTGATCTGGACCCAAACTGCAGAGGTGAAATGGTACAGGAACCAACCCCTTTCCCCAAAACAAACAGAGCTGTGACCCTTATCCCCTCCTCTTGTTCCTTGATCTGATGACCCATGAACACTGTAGTACTACAACAAAGGTGCAATTGCAATTGCCCTCAGAGATCCCATTCCTGTGCACAAAGGTGCCAGGATTGTTTCTTTTGCAGGTAAGGCTTATTCCAGGCTGTAGAAACACTTATTTTTTGCTCCCTTTCTTCCCCTGGGGCAACAGGAGTTGTACTATGCATACCCTGCGAGCAGAACTTCACCCTTCCAGACCAGAGGTATTTCTCCAGTAAGAGGCAGAAAAGGGGGCAGCTGATAAACACTTGTAAATGTCTCCTCTAGAAGGACAGGCTCCTCCTGGTTTGTGGTATCTGGCAGCACTCATTGCACAACTGAGAGAATAAAGCCCACAGTACAGAGACGTTTTGCTACAGAGCAAACGCAACCGGTACAGTGCCTGTGAGATGTTCTGTGGAAGGCTCTGGTGGCTGGTGCCTGGGCACCAGGATGCAAACAGCAAAAAGGAAGAGAGCAGCTAGTCTAGAGAGACTCCTATGGCTGCTTTATCCAGGCCATTGAACTACGTGGATAAATGGGAGAGAAAAGGAGGGCATCCACAGTCCTGGACTGTAGTTTGGCAGCTCTCTCTCTAAAGTGAGATGAAAAATAACATAAGCACCTTACAGAGAAGAGTACCTACAAATACTACTTGTGCCACGGAAGTTCCAGTCTGATCCCCAGATCTGTGCAGGCAATGGTATGGGCTGTGCTACAGACCAGACACAGATTGCTAAAACCTGGCTTGGCCAATGTTAAAGAAAAAGGCATCATTGCAACTAACTGTTGCCTGGAGCCCGTGAACATCCCTTGCCTCAGGAAGAGGCTCCTCACCATTTAGCAGTCACTTTAAAACCACTTTTGGCAATGTCACAATGATCACTGCAACACAGTAACACCCTGTCCACTTCAGTGGGAAACCAGTGCTACACACAACCTGATGAAACTCCAATGACTTCCGTGGACAGACATGGTCCCAAATGGACTGTATGGCTGTAAAGACTAGATTGTTCCTACCCTGCGCTGCTATAGGTGATTCTGGTCCCACTTTTCTAGTAAGAACCTGCTGGAAGAGTTGAGATCCTTGCTAGGAGCTCACTGCAGGCTAGGTGTTAGATCAATGTGGCCAGGAATAAAATGAGAAGAAAACAGCACCTGATTGTCAGCTGATAAAAGCACAATTGAACATTTGCCCTCCATTTTCTCCATCCCAAAAAGAACCCCCAGCTACACCCTCTGCCACAGAAGGCTGGGGATGGGGGATAATGAATTAAAATCAGGTGAAACATGCACAGCAAAAGTCATCTACAGCTGGGTGTCCACAACACTCTAAGATTCCCAAGGTTTATAGTGCAATTTAATTTGACCTGTAGTTGAAGACCAGTCTCCATCACTTTGGGTGATCGAGTTCTGCTGATTCCTTTGAAAGGTGCATAATACAGGTTTCACCATAGGCTAAAATATCTTAGAAAGCATTCAAGTAATTAGACAGTGGCACTGGTATGGCTGAACAGTCACATGTGTCCACAGAAACCAAACCGAAGCTGCCTTGTGAGTACCATGCGAGTCTCTCATGAGCAAATGTCTGCTTGTTTCCCTTTTAGTGTTCAGTAACATTGAGGAGATTCCTTCAACCACTGGCCATAATTCCAGCACTGACCTGGAAAATACAAATATCTTGTACAAAATCCTGATGTGTGCTAACAAACCAAGTGCTCAGTGCCGAGGTGTAAGCTGTCCCATTGGAGCCCTGCCAGTGGAGCAACTGCAGGGTCAGGCCAGCCAGTTTTACAGTACCTGCTAGACTTGTGAACAAACTGACCAGCCCATTCTTTCATGAGATCTTCAAGCATCTCCTCCAGCAAACACCTGTGTTCGAAAGAACCATCCTCCCCTAAGTTAAATATAAAAATAGATCCTCCATCTTCATTCACTTAACATAGGTGACAGATGACTTCTGTTCTCGAGTTTCTGTCCCATGTTATCAAGGAGGGGGAGGTAGCTTTAGATCCAACAGGCTGTAGGCAAAAATGTTCCAGAAGATGGCAAACAAGACAAAAATGACATAAATAGAAAGGAAGATCCACCATAAAGTCTGATCTTGGAGTCTCTGCTCATAGTTCCTCAGGATGATGACACCAAGGGTGATTCCAACCATCACCCCTCCCAGGTGAGCCATGAAGCTGGGGTGTGGGCAGGGTGGGTAAGCGGAGGGGTGGAATCGCAGCCACACGGCTCTTCCAAATTCAAAACTCACTGGAAAAAAGAAGGAAAAAGAAATAAATTGTCTAGGTCCACCCCTTCTTAAGCCCATCTTGCAGACAGCACTGCATCCCTGAAGAGATGGAGAGGGAGAAACTGCCCTGTATGGTGAGCATAGGGAAGCTGGGAAGCTACAGCTATGTAAGGATTGTGGTGCACACACGTGAGGTCTGGGTTTGTGGGAGTGTAGACAGGAGGGGGAATAGTCCCCTTCCATAATTTATCTGAAACCACAAAAAAATAAGTTAGACTTTGAGGACAATTTGCAAGATGCAATACACACACATGCTGTTGCCATCCCATATGTGAAGTGCTGTAGGAAACCTAGGTATTATCATTGCAAAAGTATTCCTTGTTTGCAAATTCAAAGACAAGACAGTTTGTCCCAGAGCTTCCCAAATGCCACAAGCTACAGATGCTGACTAACAACAAATCCTCTTTTACAAATGTTTGTGTTGAAAGCCCAAACCTGCATTTGAGAGTGTTGCAGTTTCTGCTTCCAGAAGGTCCAGCTGCAGGTTCCTACCAAAACTGCTGCAAAAGTCAAACCCCTCTGAATCAGCATGAACTCTTCTGACAAGGACAAACAAACCAGGACTGTGTGTGCGCCAAGTATTGCATGATACTTACTACAGATCAAGGCAACAGCCATGCGCAGCAGTTTGAATTGGCACTTCATTCCTGACCAGTTCTGGAAAACAGACAAGGAAAACAACGTGACACTGCATGCAAACCTGGAGGGGTTCTATATCCAGAACTACAGTGGAAGAGCATCAAGGACAACCATCCCTGAAACAAACCCCTTTCATAGCCTTTGTCATCTGGCTGTGAACTCTCCACTCACCACACCAAGCACAGATCTGTCAATCCCAGAGGACATAACCATAAAGGATATACTGCAGACATGTCCAAGTTATGGACTTCTTTTCCTGGCAGTCCTATGGACTTTCCTTGCCTGACATCCAGCTGTGTGGCATGGTCCTTGGCTGGCCTTGCCATTCTTTATTCTTCAGACAGACTCATTTTTAACGTGTTAGTATGATGTTTCACCTGAAAGTCTGGCTGCTGAAAACATCTGAATTTACCTACCCTGCAAAACCCTGTTGAATTAGACTACATCAAATAAAATTATGTCAAGTAGTTAATATGACACAGCTTATCATGATTCACTTGGAAGCACAACACTGTCCCTGTCAGACAATTCCTCAGTGCATTCAAGCCCTACTGTGCTTTTCCAGGGCTACTGCCTGTACCTCAGGCTCCCTGAAATCCTGCAACTCAGATATTCAGCAGAGACACACAAATAACAAAGACCTCAATAAAAGCATACTAAGGGAACGGTGCTGTAAGAAAGCATGGATTTGGCCTCCTCTGTCTTCAAGCTTGGCCATTAACCTATACAGTGGAATAAGAATCTCTGAATGATAGTCAGAAATCATGGGAGAAATGTTTAAATTCCTCCTTTTCCAGTTGCACAGATTTCCGAACAGGAAATAGAGATCATGTCCTGGGGAACTCAGATGCATTATTATGTACACTATAATTATTAAGTGTCTAAGTGAAATGCTGCCTGTTGGAGGTGGTGTGAAATAGCAAGCTAGCTAAGCTGCTTGTGAAAAACTCCCTGCTCATCACACTGAAGGAAAAAAAAATGCTTGTAAACTTTAATGGCACCCAGTGACTTTCAGCCTGCTGAATATTCTGCAATACATATTATATATCTTCAAGTTTTATGTGGGATCTGTCTGTAAATCACTTCTGTGACTGCAAAAATGCAATCTCTACAAAATAAGTAACTCATTTTCTCTCTCCACAGAGACACCTAAGCCAGCCAGAAGGCTCTGAACTCATGCTGATTAATGCTGCACTGCTTCCATCAATTTTCATTCCCATGTAACTGTTCTGAAGTCCTCCCCTCACTCTTTGCCTTTGGGTGGCACACTTTATCGCTTCCCCATTGGTTATTTTATGTATTTAATTCCAATAATATTTATTATTACAAGGAGGAATGTTTTAATTCCTTTGGTTACCAGGAGGCACAAGGTAACCGAAGATTCAAGGGACCCTCCCTACAACAGTCTCGTGTCTTCCCAGCATGCTCAAAGCACCCGTGCAGGACTGTGCTTGACCAGCAAATGGCCAGCATGTCTTTCAGCATGAGGAAATATCACATCTAGAGACTAAGGAAGCAGAGAGAGAGAAGAGGGGGAAAAAAACTCCACCAGAATGGGAAAGGCAGTAAAAGTAATTTCGGATGAGAATAGAGGCAGCAGATAATGAAGAAATATAGATGCTAGGGTAGCAATTGCCAAGTAGATTTGGAGGAGACCAGTGAGTAGTGAAATAACAGGACATTTGGCAATGTTTTATCAGCCTCTGGAAGGAGAGCTGATAGCCTGGAGTACACTGCTAAGTCTTCCATTACCAGCATCTTTGGCTATTGGCAAGCTATCAATAATCAGGGTATCAAGCCACCAACTGCAGTGTAACATTTCCATCTGAGAACCACACCACTGAGAAGACTCTTAACTGGGGCAAGCTCTGAATGGCCAACAGCTGGATCAGTCTCTCTTGCCAAACCCTTTGGGCCACCAGATATGGCTCACTTCTGAAGAGGTTAGACAGTCATTCTGGTACTCACCATGACTATGTTGGCCAAGTGAGCTGAGACAAGAGCATACACGCCTCCAGAGGAACCCACCACAGGCGCAGTCATATCAGCTACTGACACTGCCAGTGACCCTGGGAGAAGGAACAAGGGTTTGTGACAATTATCAGCCAAATAAACACACTTTCTCCTGCTCTACATCCCTGCTACTGCCTGTTTAGTGCTAATTGCTGCAGGTCTCTGAAAGAGAAGGAGGGGGGAAATCAATTGGCTTGTGGAGCTAATTCAGTCCTGTAAAACTGCCAAGACAGTGACTGATTCTTCTGCACCTACTTTAAAAGCAGCCAAGCAAGGTAGCAAAGTATTTCCAAACCTATACTGCAAAAAAGCACTTACACCCTGATTAAAACAACAAAGAAGCAGGAGACAGGTGCCTGTATCTTGTTCCTCACCTGAAGATAAAATACAAGTAGCTCCCATGCTGGCAAGACAAATATTTGCACAGTGAGAAAGAACCAGGGACTTGTTACTTGGCACAGGCCTCTGATCAAAGCACAGCCTGCTGCTTATGAAACTTTAGAGTAAAACTAGCTACACATAACCTGGGCGGAGGCAGTAAACACAAGATAGCAAATGACAGGTCAATCACATAAAGGCCCCACTAAAAACAATACATAGTCCAAACATAGACACTGCCTCTCCTTATCCCAGTTGGAGGCTGGGATATGCTCAAAGCTCCTTTCATTGCAAACTTGAAGAGTAATTTAAGAGATAGAGAGACAAAGGCAGACAAGGCAGGGAGAATGAAGATCTTTGTGATAAGCAGGAATGAGAAACAGATTCTGGGTCAAGAAAAGTACTGAGGTTCTACCAGCCAACTCTGCTCATAGCTCCCTCCTTTGCTGTATGGCCCTAAGACTTCTCAGCTCTTAAACACTGCCACTAAGGAAAAAATTAGTGAGAAGTTAAGAAAGGAGTAATGAGAACTTGGAGTTAAGTCCTCAGACACTGCACTGAGTCTTGCAATCTCAGCCTCAATGCGTCTTCTTAGTAAAGCCAGACAACTGAGATTAAATCCATAAAACCAGGGAGTGGCCATTGTGGCCCATGTCAACATTTTACTGCTTCTTCCTGATTGTTTAGGAGCCGTGTTATCTTTATATTGCCAGATCCTCAGCATAAGTATGCCTCTTTCTCTCTTGACACATGTCAAAAGATAAAGCATGTTTAATAATTGGCTAACAACTCAAACAGGTAAGTGTATCATGGAATGCTTTTCTGTGTAGGACTGTCGGGTCATATTTGTAGTTCCATCCTGCACTAAGAAAGGAAGTTTTCCCTTTTCGTTGGCACTTTCTTCCACAATTTATAGGTCATAAGGTGTGAAAGGCTAGTCTGTGAGGATGTGGCAGCTTGTCTCAGAAAAAAATGGAGTCATTTGTGTAGCAGAAATGAACCAGTAGTGCTGGGTGGGCTAGTGAGCCTCACTCAGGCACTGGCTACAAGCTTCCAGATCTCTGGGCATTCAGCCCAGCCCAACCTGCAGTAAAACCTGCCTCTGTACTGTGGACCATGGCCACAGGCAACCCGCAGTGATCACCGGGGCTCAACTGCAGCAGATTCAATTCTCACCTTACCTTGCACAGATGTGCTATGTGTATTTACATGTATATAAATGAAGCCCCAGGGTTGGTAGGTGGATCTATGTAGAAAAGTTTATGTCTGGAAAGTTGCAGACTGCTGACCACTTTAGTTAGTGCTTACTAAAATAACAAGCTAGGGATGGCGGAGCTGGTCCGCTAACTCCTTTATCTGCATCAAATAGTGTTGTTTGTACCATGCCTAGTCCTGTGTCCTAGTCTAATTATTCTTTCTGCAGTGTCTCTCCTGGAATGCAGGATTTATTAGTACCTGATGCTGCCCGTTTTACAGAGGCTTTATCTGCTCATTATGGAAAAGATAAAATTATGTAGCTGGAAAGAAAACACCATAAATCTTCAACTAAGGCGGTCAGTCGTTGTCAGAGTTCCCCTGTGAAGCTCTTGATTGTTCTCACACCCTCCTTCTGTTTTAATTAGATGTTGATCTATTGTCAGCTAACCTCCATCATCTCCAAACTGCTGGAAATGCCAAACACAAATAAAAGCAGTACAGCACAACCTAAAAATCAGTCAAAGCCCATGGCTTATGATTAAATTAATTTCCAGATTCCTGTGCACTGCTCACAACCTACAACCAAATACTTCTTGCTTACTCAGGCTGCAGAAAGCTGTAGCGTATTTCTCACTTCCAGCCTCCAAAATAATTTCAACACACAGAAGACCAGTGGACTGCTCCTCTCCTGCACCCAAATGTCACTAAACATTTCCCACACAAAAGACCATTTTCAGATTACTTCTGCATCTGGGCCATCCAGAAGCGTCACCTACCTGCCACAACTCCAGCAACATACACAAAACTGATCCGTGCAGCTCCATGCACCATTTCCAGGGGAACCCCAACCAAGAGCTGGAGGACAACATTGAGTCCAAGGTGTTCTATCCTGCAGCAAAGAAAAACAACAGTTGTCTCCCTTCGCTACCCTCGAGACAGAAGTATCTTGGAAAGGAAATCAAAGAGCACCTGCTTCATGGAAGTAGATTGTAACACTGGGTAAAACCTGAAAAAATCAGACTGAGAGCTGCAAAGTTTCTTCCCTCCTTGCTGCTCATTGTCTTTCACATCCACCCAGGTCCTTTCAGCCAAAGACCTCACAGCAAGTTTGAACCTTAGTGAGACTTCTCTTTTTTTGTGGGGTTTTTTTCGTTGTTTTTTTTGGTTGTTGTTTGAAGAAATCAAATGATCTGTCAAAAAAAGCAGCAAGATGGCAGCAGAGGGTGGAACAGAAGCCCAGAACTTGGCCTGGTCCTCCCTTCTCCCCTGCTAATAATACAGCCTTTCTGTGCACATATTGCACTGCTATGATGGGGAGTGGATTATTAAGTCAAGAGCAAAGACAAATCTAATAGTGCCAAGCCAGTTGCCATTTCCTTGTGACACATAATGCTGCTTTACTGTTTGTGCTATCTGACCACAACCCTTTTCTGCTGTGCCTGCTTCAGTGTGATCATGGTCAGAATGGGAAGCAGAGAGCGTTTTTATCTCTGGTTAGATGAGACACAAGGTGTATTCACTGAAGCTTTCTGTTCACCTTCCATTATATTCAATAGCAAAACTCCTGCTGAACACAATGGGGAAAGCTAAGCTGAGACTGGACCTGTAGAAAACCCCACTCTGCACATTGTGCAGGACCACTTGCAGCCTAGAGGTAGAGTGTGACAGCTAAGATTAAATCTAAGCATATCTGGTGCAGACTCCAGTGCAGCAGTTTTTCCTGTGCTGAATCAATAGTTTCAAAGCAAGCTCTTTGTTGCTCTAATAAATAGCACTTAACAAAACTGTCCTGCTGCTTTTCAAAGCTCTGTACAAATATTTACCTGTGCTTTTGCTATCTACAGGATCTTCCAGTGAGGTGACAACAGCACCAGGCTCCTGAACAGGGCCCTTCTCAACATTGTGCTAGTGCCTGAGTTGTACCCCAGGCTCACAGGGCTGTGACCTTGCTGAATGACAACGTCACACTGAACCCACGGGTAGACTGCTCTGTATGAAGAATGCCTGAGTCTGCTTACAAAGTAGTGGACCTAAATGACACAGTGACACTCTTAACAGAGAAGGGGCATCTTTTGGGGCAAAGAGTGCAAAGTAGCTAATGCACTGAAAATCTACATCCTATTTTATACAAGAAAAGAATTGCTCACAGCCAGCCACCAGCAATCTTTGGTTTAAGTTATATGGATTTTCACTGTTTTGGTCTTTCTTCATGTTACCATAGCAATTTCCCATATACATCAGAGAAAAACACTATCGGAGTAAGACACTGATGGTGAGATGCAGTAATGACAGAACAGTCTCATAAATGAGAATTTAAAGTTGGACCGGAAAGAACTGCTGGAAGTGATACAGCAGGAAACACTCCTTTCTGCATAGCTTAATAGGTTTGTTTTCACTGAATGTCTCTCCAAGGATAAATTTCTCCCCTGCACGAGCCACTCAGCACTGCAATTGGTCATTATGGGAAACTGCTGCATGTAACTGATGTTTTCTTTATTGCCTTGCTTAAGACTTTTGAAGCCACTGGGCATGGGCATATTCTGGCACTTGTTCTGATCCTGCATGTTCACAGCACTTAGGAACAAGCAGCAAAGGTCAAACTGAGATCATAGAAGAGTCAAAGCATCCAAGTGCTCTTTTAGAGAGGGCAGGGCAGAAGCTTTGGCTGGCACATAGCCAACGAGGTGGCACCTGACAGTTTCACACAAAGCACTGGGTCTTTTTTTTTTTCATAGGAATCTTTTGTAAGAGCTTGGCAAAGTTTAGCCAGACTCTGAAGTGACTGCTCCGATTCACAGCTCTTCTTAACAGACTTTGCAGGAGCAATCCCATTCACTTCTCCTCCCCATCACACTAAGAGCTTTGAAGGCTCCACAGTCAATGAGCACCCATAAAATATAATTAGCCTTTGCCAGTGCTGAATGCATCATTCTTGAAATGACAATTTCATTGATTTATTAAAGACCTTCTCCTTCCCTGGGACCAAACAAATGGCACTGAGCATCAATGCAAGTCATTAGTTATGGCAGTGTTACAAATGCCTGGGCCCCAAATAGTCAACGTCTCCTTTCCATGAAAGCAGAAGGGCAGAATTTACAACTTTGCCTTTTCAGCCCTGGACAAAGCTCCCTCCATCAGGACCAACACACAGCCCAGGCATTTCTGGCATCTTCCTAGAGGCATAGCCAGCCAAGCCTTAGCAACTGCTGTCTTCTTGGACACCTTCTGGCTGTCACTTGCTCTTCAAAACCCAGACCCAGTGCACTAAATTAAGGAGCATTCCACATTACCATTTTAATGTCTCAGCTGGAAGCAGGATAACAATAGAGCCCATGGCATTGTGTTAGCCTTTCATTTGAAAACAAGAGGAGAATGATGGGCTTCCACAAACAAATGTTATTACCTTTCCAAGATTTATCTGTTCTCTTGATATGAAAGCAGCTTAACACAGAGAAGTTAGCATTAAATGAACATTTAACATTAACTCCAGATACTGCATATAAATCATGGGGTTTATTGTTCCAGCAGGACTCTCCATTGTTCTGAAGGCTACATAGCTAAAGAACTTGGAATCCATCACAAAGACAGCGAGTCTCCCGCACACCACCTTCCCCACTGGTCATCTCTGAGCCTGCCACAGATGTGAAATAAACCTGAGCTATTTTTCAGCCAGTAAGCGTGAAGAATGCCAGAGTACTGCCTGCCACAGGAAAGGAAAGGGTGAGCTTGCTCAGGTTAGGAAAACATGCCACAATGATACAGGAAGACATTTAAATGCTGCACGAATTGTCCTCATGAATGTGCTCCTCTTCAGATGTATCCCAAAACGATCTGCAGTTACCCAAGTGATAAAGTAGAACATCACCATCACCAGAAGAATACCCAGGTACAAATTAGCTAACATTAGTTAAAAATCAAGTGTTTCATCCTTTTACAAGCCAGTTTTCCCCACATCCCCAGTGATGAAAATTTCCAGTTCTCTTTTTACATAACCAGCCTCACATCTAAGCCCAATAGTCTCTACTGGCAGATTGAAACCTATATACAACGGACTCTGGAGGGGGATTTAGCACACAGAGTACAGATGTTGCCCTTCCAGAAGTTTCATCTATAACTTTTTTCCTACTCTCCCCTCAGGGGGAGTCTGCTCTGCCCTACAGTTTCTATTCAGAGATCTGGGGCACATCTTGTGCTCAAAGGCAATTACACACTGAGGCAGTTATTCCATGGCAGAGAAGAGACATCAGCATGTCTTCCATTAGAGACATGGAAAAGGGAAAATATCAGCTTGATCTTTCTGGCCTTTCATAGAACATTGACTGATGGGAATATAGGCTTTCTCTATAAGAACAAAGGGTCTTTATCCAGTTTCGAACTATAAACTACTGCTAAAAAGCTTGTTTCTGTGGTTCTTCAATGACAGAATTAAAGAAAATTGCAATTATCTGCCAGGAATGTGTGAAGATAATGATCTGAGAAACCACGCAGAGGGCGTAGAGTGCTTTGCACAAGGATGAGCTTTCCTGTGCCACTCACTCATCACCATGGCATCACAAACATCACACAATTAAGTCTCTGACTCTTGGGAGGACTAGCACAGTTGAGAAGCACAGTTAGAATCCCCATGCCTTGTATTCTCTTGCCAAGTCAGCTACATACCTTCCATGGGAAGAAGGAGGATTCATTTTACTGTGCACCTTCATTTTGCATTTTGCATTAGATGGACCATTCTTTGTCCATCTGGTCAGTCAAGATTGGCAACTCTTCAGGAACACTGGTGTCGGTACAGTGTTTACAAAATGGGAGTTCAATCTTGACTGGGGCTCCTAGGCATTATCTCAGTCCCTACAGAAGGGACAACATTACTAAGTGATGACATACCAGAGGCACGGAGAATTTAATTGACTTTTCCAACCTCAACTAGGAAGCCTAGCAACAATACACCATCTAGGTTTTAAATACCAGTCCAACATCTTTGCAGATTTGTTCTACCACTTGCACAGCTTCTCTGGAAGGACACTGGGCTTCGACATGGTGAGTTTTAGGAAGCGCACACTGGAAAGTGCACAGTAAGGTGAAGATGTGGTCCCAGCACTGCTGGGGAGAAGAGCAGCATCTGTTAAGTTCCTTATGCTGCCTCCTCCCTTCAGAGAGCTGTGAAGGTTTGCCCCTCATTGCTCAACACTCCAGAAGAACTTAAGACTTTTATACACAATTCAGAATTGATTTTAAAAGAGTTATTTCTGAGCTCATTCTGTTGCTTTCTCCTCCCTCTCTCTGGGGAACCTGAGCTTTGGGGAATCTCTGCAGTTTGTAAGTACTTACCCTGCATGCATGAATATGTAGGTTAGGTACCTCCAAGCCTGAGCACGGAGTTGAGGATGGTAAAGTAATGCATTCTTCAGGTATAAGGGATGGCTGACTTGCAGCACAAATCTGTCTAATACCACTCCGTTGTAAAGAAAAAAGGCAACCTAGAAAAGCAGGGAGATTCCTGGATTAGCAAATGCTTTCTCTCACTGAAAAGCACTACTTTTTAGCTCAAAACCATGGAGAAAAAAGTGAAATGTACAATAATTTTTCTCCCACTTGACAGCTTCGCACAGCAGGGAAGTTCCCCATTTGAGGAACCTGCAACACATTGGTATAACTATGTGCAGCTTTCTGTAACACACCAGCCACTGAGTCAGAGGAACTCAGCACCATACTGATCAGTGCCATATTATACCCTTCTCTGTGTTTATTTGAGTGCATTACTCAGCAGCTGTGCAAAGATCTCATTTTGGCAACAGATGAGTAGGTCAGAATATTTAACCCAGTTTTTCCTCTCTCCTTTTTCTCTCCATTCACAGAACAGAGGTAACCATATAGGAATTTTTCTTCTAATTCCATTACTTGTATTATGATTTTCCCTAGAACTGTCCAGATTTTCACTCCTCAAAAAGTTTTGTTATAGTTTCCCAAATTCTGTAGTTTCATATACAAATCATTTCAATGACTAATAACCATCCTTGGAGACACATAGGATCACAGTCTCCACTTACACACATATACAGATAAGCCAAAATGGCCATCAGCTTTGTGCTTGTCCTTGTTCGAGTCCAAATTAGTCCCACTCCAGCCCTTGTTCATGCCGCAGCAAAACCTTTGGCAGTATGGGGTGGTTTTCCAGAGAGAGGGCATGAAGGTACTTGCCTCTACAATAGTGATGGTTATCATGAACCAGGGTGGAGGGCAGCAGGTGTAGCTGTCGTAGTACCACTTGCGGTCTATCTCTCGGGGCAGGGTTTCATATGCAACGTGCCGGATGAGCCTCTGCGAAAGGCTCAGCCCCGTCTCCTCCAGCAGCGCCTTGCTGCACAGCCTCCGGTTCCCCTGCAGGATGGCTTGCCGGAAGCTGTTCGACCTTTTGTTGCTCATCTGGATAAAAACAAAAGGAAGAAACCATGAGGACAATGCAAGGCCTGGCACAACCATCTGGGGAGATTACTGCCAGATCCAGGCAGGCAGGAGAACCACCACCGGCCTGGTGCTTTAGGAACTACAACTCAGGATGATCACAGGGTGACCTACATAGAGTGCGAGGAAAACAAGTACCAGGGTCTGGTATTACACTGCCAATAAAAGAGGTCAGGGCAGAGCAGAGGCTGCTGATGCACCTGGCTGAGCAATCTGGGCCATTCTCCAACCTTCCATCTACTATCTTCACCATCAGTTATCATGATCCACACTCCTGTATCCTCCCTCCCTCAGCTCCCCCTGCTCTACAACACTTCCCTGCACTTGTCATCTCTTGGGGCAGAAAATCTATTGAATATAGCAGCAGGTACAATCACAGCATCTAACCCTTGTTGGCAGGAATTAGCTCTGGGCAAAGAAAATTATTCCTTTTTGTAAAACAAAGCTGCATGAGCAACAGCAACAAATTAAACTGGTGTACAGGCTGTCTTACCTGCTGTAAACTTGCAAGAGGGAAGGATTTCTTCTTTTAAAATAGTTATCCTCAGAGGGGGCAGGTTTTGGAATGGTGCAGGCTTTGGAGGATACAGCTAATGTGTATGTGCATTATCATCTTACATGCATAGAATGAGATGTCTCTCCTTCCGAGCATACACCTTCTTAATTTGGATGCATAATTAAAGAAATACATTTGCAAATCAGGCAGATGGGGTTTTCTGCCTCGCCTGCAGCGGGCGGGAACAACAGGTCTGAGAGAGCTTGCTCCAAGATTGGGATAATTGCTAATTAGCCTTCATGACAAACAAACCTGCTGCATCCGAGTCACTGGCTGCATCCTTGGCAGGGAGGTTTACAAGGCTAACTATGCAGAAAGACCACTGTAGGGGTGTCTTTTACAGTAAAAGGCAGCAAAGCAAATGTGACAGCCTGGTCCTCCTTCTGAAAGAGCTGCTAACTCATCTCAGAAACCACTGGCATCTTCAGCCTGCCAGAACCAAACAGGAGATGACGTTCAACAGCATTGGCTTCCAGTTGTCTTGGATCACACTGATTTCAGCCAATATCCCAAAGCCAGCAAAGCCCAGAGCTTGTGCTCTCAATGCCCGGCAGCCGGGTAATTGTTCCAAGCTGGACCAAGCTGCTTAAAACACAGTAATCACTGCAGGGAGCCACCTCCTGTTAATCACTGGAGGAAGGCAAAGGGGCATCCGGGGTGACAGCACCGTGACCCATTCTCCCAGCAGCTGCCCATCCCTCCTCAGCCTTCCCTTTGCAGCCTGTCCCTCCAACACAGAAATTCACCAACATGAGCAACACTGACACCAACTGATCTATTTCCAGTTTTTTAACACTGGGGAAAAATATGGTGTTCACCTTTTTTAGTTGTTTTAGTGAGGAAAAAAGGCTCACCCTAAAAGCTCTCTCCTTACTTGGTATTTCTCCTTTGCTCTCTCTTTCCTTTGCTCATTCATAAACCATTTGTAAAGGAAAGCTTCTGGCAAAAGAAGCAGAAAAGGTAGAGATGGAAAAAAAAAATCTGCCCACAAAAATCTTTCTTCCAGTTTTCTCAAGTCAACTTCTGGTGGCTGGAATCCTGTCCCAGGATAGAGGGTCTACTGGGTATCCAAATTCATCAGCTCTTAGCAAAGAGGCAATAAGAAAACTGCCTGCAAGTTAAATGCAGCAAGTTGTGAACTGCTCCCGTCTTGCAGAACATATGGAGATATCCAGATAGCCTTGCAGAGAAGGACTTGGGGGTATTGGCTGATGAGAAACTGAACACGAGCCAGCTTCACTGTGCGCTCGCAGCCCAGAAAGCCAACCGTATCCTGGGCTGCATCAAAAGCGTGACCAGCAGGTCAAAGGAGGTGATCCTGCCCCTCTACTCTGCTCTCGTGAGACCTCACTTGGAGTATTGTGT
>JANEMJ010014593.1:0-30060 GCA_024361745.1 Cacatua alba | reverse complement strand
AAGCAAAACAAAGCTTTTTAGGGCACCATAGTAATCCTTTTTCTAAAATTAAAATAATCATCAGTATCACATGCTGCTTATTCCAAAGGCTGTGCAAGCCTGCTCCACGCAGGAACGCAAATCCTGCTCTTGCTGAGTACCTGAAGTTGGTTTTCAGCAGATGAATGAGGCGGTGCTTGCCCAGGCACTAAGCTGCACACTCATCTGAGTAGTTCCAATCTGCACACCTGTGTCCATAGCACTGCAACCTCCCATATTTCCTGTTGTTCAGAAGCTGATAATTTTGAACCTTTGGGAAATAGAGACGTGGGAAGACCACAGAACACTTTCCAACTATTTCAAAATGTACTGCATGACCTCAGCTGGCCAGTGCTGCCTGAAAGGTAGATGTCACTTGTCTAGTGTCTATTGAATACATCAACCTGACACTTTGCCTTCTCTACATCTAGGGCATGGGGCCACCAGAGACCAAGTCACACTTTAAAGATGAAGTTCCATGTAGGTACATGACCACATGATGCTTTAAATGCTTCTTGCTCGTGCCCCTTTGTACACAGAATCATACCCATTGTTAAGAACTTTACCCTTCTGTTCCTCTTCCTTCTTCTCTAGATTCTGGAACAGGCTAGACTCTTTGTTAGTTTGTTCTTTTCATCTAGTTGAGCTTCCTCACTGAGCTTCGGCAATGGTAACAGCAAAAGATGCTGTTATGGACTCCACCCTGAACTCAATTCCAAAAATACAACTGGTTCCCAAGCAGTGAAAACCAGAAACTCACCAACCCTCCAGGATGTTCTTCTGTGCAGTCCTTTCAGAAATCCCTCCTAACCAATATCGTTTCCTCAACGAGACAAGCGTATTCATCTCCAGCAGTCCATACCTCTGCTGTCACTGAATAGCTATTCAACAATCATGTACTCTCTTCTGAAACAATACCTTGAACTGAGGGCAATACATTTGACTTAATATCCGATTTCCACTGGCAGTGCTATCGAAGAGGAACAGGCAGTCTAAATTCGGAGTAAATAGACTGCAGCATATAAAACTTGCAAGTGCAAGGAGCTAAACTTCTCTTTTTACTTCTAGGACATATTTCAGCAGATTTATAGCAGTTTATGTGAGAAAAACTGGTAAACAAGTAAAGAGCCCTTGCTCTTCATAAAGGGATGGCCCTTCCCTTCCTCATACAGTAAAGGCCATAAACAATCTGGCCTTCTGTTCCTGGGATAGGTTGATCTTTATGTCAAGATGAGTATGAGCAACACCTCTGTCCTTTGGTCACTGTTGATGGTGAGTGCTGTTTGGGTTCTTCCATAGAAAAGATGATGTAAACCCAACAGCCATGTGTCATGCCAATTTTTTGCATGTGTTTCTGTGCCACTACTTTTCTCAGTTAAAGTCATTTAAATTTCAGATGTCCCCTTTGTTGCCATCCAAGCAACTTGGTTCAATTGCTCTGGTTTTATTTCTCTTCTGGAAGGGGCCAATATAATAAAAATATGGACACTAATAACACAGTGCTTCTGCTACTTGTTTTTATCTCATGGTCTGTTTTGGAATGAAGATCTTTTAACTCCTCCAAAACTGAGAAAGCAAGAGCACTAAGTCTCTGTTAACAAGGCTAAGCAGCAGAAGATATCCTGTGAACTTGACAGAAGTTTTTCATTGTTAAAATTTGTGTTGGCTGTGCAGACAGAAGTTCAAGTTCAGCATATTTATTTTAAGAAGGACTACAGAAAATGACAGGAAGTGGGAACGACATGAGTGAAGAGAGCAGTATTTGACCCTACACACTTAGAAAAATAATTCTTCAAACTGATCTGGAAGTAGCAAAGATGTCTGCTAATGAGAATTTAGATTTCATCTTCAGAAGTTTTACCAAAAGTTGCCTAAGAAAGTAATCTGATCCTGATTTTCCATTGTTCTGCATAGCTCTAAAAGCCAACACAAGAAACAAACCAGGTATGAAATACTACTCATTCAGCATACAATTTGTTTGAGCAGTAGTAAGCTCTATATTCTCTACTCCAAGTGAATTAAACTGCAAGTCTGATTTAGTGAATAAGAACTTTACCTGGGACTAAGAATGGCAGGATCCTGATGCCGAGATACAAAACCTTTTATAGAGTTAAAGGAAAAGTTTATTCCTTATTTATCAATATGTAAATTGTATTTGAAGTCAGTGTACAAATCCTAGAACAAAAAAGGATACACTGGGATGTAGCTTTACTTAAATTTAAAAAATATTACTATTTATTTCTTTTTTAAAGTGTGATTACCACACTGGTGACTTTGAGACAGATTCTTTCTTGTATTAAAGCTTACACTATACACGGAGAGGTGGGGGGTGAGGGTGTCTCTAGAAATGTTATTTTTTGTTATCACTGTTTATTAACTTGTTTCCTGAAGAAACAAAACTTGCACTCATGCTGTCTTATCTTAATGTCTCTCCCCAATAATTTTTCAACCCAAGAACACATTCAGACCAACTTCAATAGGCAAACAGAGCTCTCCACGACATAGAATTCCCAAAGCCTTAGAAAATGGCTGAGCAGAGAGGAGAGAAAGAGAGAGCACCTCTGTTAGTGCCCCACAAAGATCAAAGCTGCAACATGAACTCACCATTAGGGATGCAAATGCTCTTGGAATCCTTTCAGAGACTTCACACAGAAGCACACTTTTAGAGACTCACAGAGAAACAATCTTTATCAGCTCCCTGTTAAAGGAACTGCTTGTTCCACCTAAATGACTTCTATACCCAAAGAACTGTAGTTACAGAAAACAGGAGAGGAGGTGGAGGGATCAAACCGCTTTCATTTGGAAGTGATGTAATGCTAGAGTGGTTTATGCCACTGCGCTGGTGGAAATGGTGAGCCCATTTGCATTTACAAGGCACTTTTGCGTATTGGTTGATGTCAGGGAGCTGAAAAATTGAAAAGCAGAATAATCCAGCCGAAAAATTCACCATGTGCATTCTGGTTTTCCTGCCTCTGTTTGAGCAGAAGCTACCCAATCACATTAATGCCATGTTCCACCCACTTGATCTAAGTATCAGGTGACAGCAACCTTAATGGCAAGCAGAGGGCCATCAGGGCCAGGATCATTTTATTGTGCATTGCATTGCACAAAGTCTGTGATGTAGAAACAAATGTGTGGTTTTTCCCCTTTTAGGCTCGGTTTTGAAAACAGCTCCACCCAAGCTGATTCTGAGTCTCCAGCAGAGCTTTGCTGAAATCAGCAAAGGTCTGCATAGAAGATGGCAGTTCAGCTTGGACTGCAAGACTGGGCTGAAACTCATGTAAAGGAAGAGAGGAAAAATAGTGACTCTTAAAACATGTGACTAAGTCTAACCATTTACTGGATGATAAATTATTTGTTAAAACTCCAAGACGAACTGGAGCCTTATCATCATTTTACTGCTAATTCAATCATTCTGGAGTTCTTGATGTTAAGTTAATTAATTGTTGTTGGCATAATTATAAAATACCTTCGCTTTTATAATGGGTATAAAGTTCTGAAATATAAATTGAAGGTACCTCACATTTTTAATAGTTGTCCCTTAACCTTTAAGGCATTTAGTTTTGTGTGGTCAATGAAGTCAATGTGAGCTTTTTTCTGTTACATAGAGGACATTATCTGAGAATTCAGGCAACTGAAAGGGTAGTTTTTTGTGTTCTTGCTTTTCCCTATTTGTCCCTCTACACCACACATACATCTTTCACAGATCATCCCCCATTCTGATACTTAGCAGATATACTAAGTATGTTCTCCATTTACTCCATTTTGCCTTTTTTCAGTTTATGTAGAGTAACCTTTCATAGAACCTGCAGGACAACTGTCACTAGTGGTCCAGGAAATGCAGTGATCTCATTCCAAACACATGCTACAGCATTGCCTTAACAGGCTATTGCAAACTGATAGGGATGATATAAACTCTTATTCCAATAACACCTACAGACTAGAGGAATCATGGTAGAACAAACCAGCATAATGATGCTGTTGATCTTGCCCCTGTGGCCATTACAACCCACCTCAGCACAGTGTACAACTCCGCTATTCTATTCAACAAGCCCTCTGTCTTGCTGGGAAGACACAGGAAGCCAGCTGCATCACCCAGCTGCCTCTTTCCCAAGCTGCTATAATACTGCCTCACAAAAAAGTAGTCAGATTGGCTTCCAGGCAGTTATCAGGTCTGATAACAGCTCAGCAGTGGTTAGACAGCCTGAATGTGTTACTCTCAGTGCTTTCTATGAGATGCCACTATATTCTTGCTGTGGTTACACCCATACCTGGAGGATATTCTCAAAACCCAATCATTATGGATGGGCCTCCCAAAAAACCCTCAATGTCTATACACCTTGCAATGACCACACTGGGATTCAGAGGGATTCCTCTCCTTCCACAAACAAATATTTCCCCATGAGCAGATCATTCTCCCTAACCAACCCAGAACACTGTCAACTTAAATCTTTACTGCGAGGCACCCCACAGCTTTTTGGGGATCCTGCCTTGTTTCTGGAAATTTTGCCAGTGTAATATCACACATCGCTGAAGGAAATGCTCTTCAAGGAGGTTGGGAAGCTGAAATGTTTCTAAAAACCATGAAAACATAATGGGTACTAATTGGACTGGAGATAGAAGTAGAACATGTGTTAATGGGACCACAAGCTCAAAGAAATATTGACTTTTTCACGGTAAGTGAGAAATTGTAACAACCAGCAATGCTGGGGGCTGGTTTCTCTGCTCGTCCTGGTCCTATCAGTCAGCAGAATGTCAGGTAAAACTAATTCTCAATGTGCTTCTTGCCACCCTGCACCCTCCAGATCACACCTTTACGATCCTTTCCCAAATCGTGTACTGTTCTAGGGATAAACTCCCTCCAGTGTGATCCCTAAGAGCTACATTCAGAGCTCAACTTCTCCATCAAGGTTTCTTGTAATCCATGAGCTTGCTGCTTAATTGAAAAGTAATGAAGATATCCATGTTTAGCATTTCCCCCAAGACTCTTGACTGCTGCAGTCAAGCTTTATCCTAGACATGCAAAGAATGCTTAAAAGTCTTCATGTCCCTTGAGTGTTGCCAGGCAGTTTTGTTTACTGGCTGTCCGGGAAATAACTCTATCAGAGGTGGCTGCAGAATCTAAAGACCTGTCTGATACTTAACTTGACTATAAAAAAATTACTTATCCATTCTCCCTTCAGACCATCAGGGAAGGATTCAAGTCTCAGCTCAATATATGAGCTGGAAAAAAACCACATTTTATACAGTCATATAAAAGAGCAATGAACACAGCTCTTTACTAGTTTTTGACAGGGCTTAGCACATCAGCAACCAAATCAATATGAGGATTATAACATTTTGGAGTGAAAGATGCCAAAACCTGTCTGGATAGATTTGAAGGGCAGTGTGCGACAGCATAGACAAAAAATTAGCTCCCTATGAGAAGGTGCAAGATTAAAAATATATCCATTTCATAATAGGTCCTAGTGGCATCACCTCCACAGCTCAACTTCTACAAGACAACATCTCTGCACTTCCCACTCAGAACTTAACACTGTCACACAAAAGAGTCCACCTAGATTTCTCACCCATTCCTGTTGCTCAGCTTTCCCCTCAAGCTTCAAGCATGGTGAAGGATATCCTTAGATAAGCTTAGACTATAAGCTTAAGGCTGTCCCTTATTACTGTGTTCTAAGTATCAAGAAAATACAGCGTATTTTATGAGTCTGATCTCCTTTCACCCATGATTAGCTTGTCTTATGGCAAGCATATCATGCATGTCACCTTCCAGGCATCTCACACCAACACAAAGTGCTACGCTGTTCCTTCCAACACTTAAAATAGATTTTGAACAGAGATCATCTTTTTACTGAAAAAAGCAAAAGAGGGGTTTAGGCCCAATTTTGGTTAAAGTGTATTAACCACCTCATCTGTCTATGAGAAACACCAGCAGTGGCACCATTTTAATAACACCGTTCCCCACATACAATAAAACTCATTACAAATTCATTCTAAGTAGATTGTCTTTTTAGGACTGATGTTGTTTTCTTTCACTGCCAGGACAGGAAATAGTCCATTCTAGGTCACAAGTAAAATAAAAATGTATTGATTTCCATCAAATCTCTTTTTTTTCCTCTAGCTACAGAACATTCTAAAGATGAGAATTAGTAATAAGAGATCTGAGTTATTTTCCTTTCAACCATGAATACTCTGTCTCCATCCATCAAAGAGAACAAAGTCACAAGATTCCATTAACCAAAGATATCAGTGCATTGATGAGGCTCTGGTAAGCTCTGTTCTTCATTTAAAACTGGAAAGACTGTTTCTTCTGACTATGAAAACAGATACACTATATCCTCTGCATGTTTAAACATCATTAAAAGTGGAATAAGAAACCAATATTATCATTGCGAAAACAAGCATCACATGGGTGAATCAATAAGCCTCAGAAGACATATAAGGAAATGATAGAGAGAAAGCCATCAACTGCAAGAGAGTCAGGGTTGTTCAGCCTGAGGAGGCTACACTGGATGTGGGATCTAAGAGTCATAAAATGCCTTAAAATTTTGCTGCAAATAGGAACAACTTGTTCTCCACATTTGCACTGGATAAGCCAAGAAAGAATGGCCATGAACTGCAGGGAGAGAAAAAAAGGTTAGACATGAAAAAGCTTTCTAACGGGAAGGACAATGAAGCCCTCCAACAGATCACCTGGACAGGCTGGGAAGCCTCCGGAAAGGGACATCTTTAACTTAACAGACACCTGTTGGAATCACAAAATATCTTGAGTTAGAAGGGATCCGTAAGGAACATCGAGCCCAATTCCCTGCTCCTTACAGGACTGCTTAAAACTGAAGCATATGACTGAGACCATTGTCCAGACACCTGTTCCAGTGACTGATGACAGAAGTATCGCTGAGCCTGCTTGGGCCAAAGGAATGTGCAAGACTGCTTTCAATGGTCCCTTCTGCCCTGTTTTTCTGTGGTTTCTATGTTCAGTTCAGGAATATCACTGAGGCAGAAATCACGGCAGCGAAAGGGGGAAATTCTCTGCCTTTTTTAGTGAAGACACACCTGTGTCCCAGTACTGTGACTGTTTTATATAGAGGAAAGACACCACGAATAAAGTCTAGCAAGGCCTAACAATGTTAATACTTTATCTTAAAGTTGAGAGAACAAGCCATTCAAATTTGGGTGCCAAATGCTCCCCTAGTTTACTTCAAATATTCTGCTGGAAACTGCATAGCTAATTAGCAAGGAATTTCTGCTTACAATTTGTGCAGAAAAAGACAAGTGGGAAATGGATACACATCAGGATGATTGAATACACCACAGGACACAGACAGCTAGTTTGATTGCCAACTAGTTTGATTGCCCATCTGAAACCCCAGGTGTCTTCAGAGGAAGAGGAATGCAGAGGTTTGTTTCACCAGAGGAAGTAACCTTGGCTATTTAACCTGTTCTGTGCACCATATTACATGTTGTAATGCATCATCCTCATGGACAGCTTCGCTGTTTTTTCATGTGGAAATTTGCTCTGTATTCCAAGTCCTAAGGATGCAGCAGAACTGTTAGCTCTCAGAAGTGCCAGAAGGGCAAAGGTAAGATTAATTTTGATTGACGTGCAGCCATTTACAGTTTTCTCATGCAATCACCGCACAACCACTTGCTCAGGTCTACACACATTTTCTGGATTGTATGGACTGTCTTTAACAATCTCTAGCCTTGTATTTGTACAGCACCTAGCTCAACACTGCTGAGACCATAACTAGCTTCTCCATGATAATCCGTAATAGAAATGTGAAATACCAAGCTAAGTAAAGAAGACATTTAAAGGAAACCTATGTGAATGCCAGAAGCTGTAATCTGATGCTATATGCATCTAATGCTCCATACATCTGGTTATATTAAATAGACAATGTTTCCTGAGGCAAATCACTGGCAAAAGAAGTTTGAGGACCTTTACGAAGCCCTTTTTAGAGCCATTTATGAGGCTTCCAGTTCAACACTCAGAAGAGAAGCAGATTTTTAAAATGCTAAGTAGGCAGAGCTGTCCATTTGACTGTTTGGTTCAAGAAGGTTCAGGGGTTGCTCTTGTGACGCACTAGGCCGAGGCTATCATGGAAATCATGATAAATGTGTTTTCCAATGTACTGACCTGGATGTTAGCATATTTTTTTGCTGAACATTATGGGGTACTTTGCCTACTACATAATTGATTTTCCAGTAAAGCTTGGACTCCTTTCTGATTCCAATAGAAATCTGCAAACCATTTTCTTTATTATCATCATCCAGCCCAGGGAGGGGGGAGGAGGGCAGGGAGCAGATTATTAAAATCCAGCAGCGTTGCAGAGTACTAGTTTAGTACCTCTGAGACTAACCTGTCAAATTCCTTGTGTGAATGTGGACACACTTATATATATTCACATAAACAAGGACATTTGCAAAGCCCTAAAAGGTCTTTGAAAGCATAATACTGAAGCAACTGGATGTGCCCCCAGGACTTATTCAAATATTCAAAGACATTGGAATGAGACCTGGTAAAAACTGAAAGCTGATACTTTTTTCTGTTCTATGTATGCTAGTTTTCCCTCTTCATCGTCTCACTTTCAGCACAAATATTTCTTTCAGTTTTCAGAGTCCTTCTGCACAAAGCTATTTATTTATTCCTCCCAAGTTCTTCTGTAAATGGAACCCAAACTATCAAAGTCTCCTAACAGTAAAAAAATAATAAAATAAAATTAAAAAAAAATCAGGAATCCTTGGTGTATTTATCTAGTTTTGAAACATACGAAAGATGTAATTTGGAAAAAGATCTCAGGGCACACAATAGAGGAAGCTAGTGTGTACAATCCAATGCATATAACAAATGCCACATTCAGTATGCAGTGCATCACCTGCCTTTAATTAGATCATCTACCTTATAAAGTTTCCTCTATAATATACACCATAACTTAGGTCACACTGATGAAAAATCTCTCTCTCTTCTCCTACTTGATATTTTCAGGCTGCAGAATTTGTTACTTCAAAGAGTGCTTCCACCCAAGGCACTAATATGTATAGTCACCCTGGTGCCCTTCCAGGGGCAGCTGCCTTCTCCAGGCATTCAGATAACTTAAGACTGCCTGCCAAACTAAAGGAAAAGTGCTGGGTGTGACATCATCCCGCAAGTTGTTGGATCCCTTTGCAAAGTGTCATCGAGAGCCAGCTGGCTGCCTTCTGGTCTCACACATAGTTCCATCTCCTCACATAAGCCCACATTATCGTTTCTTGGACAGTACCTAGACACGCAAGACTGCCCCTTTCTAGTAAGGGGATACAGTGCTAGACAAGTAAGTAACCCTCAGTGCTCGGTTAAGGCTTGCTTGCCACTGCTAGTAGTACACCATCAGTATGATGGGAGCTGTGTGGCACACAGACGAAATGCAGCTGCTTTCCACTGTTACTCCCTCAAGAGTAGGCCCAAGTCCTGTAGCACTTAAAATGCAGCCTGCAGGAAGTAAACCACAGCCACTAAGACTGCCACAGGGGTACACACATCAACAGATCAAGGCGCCTTCCCGTTTCATTAGCCTGCTTAACCCTCAGGCTGACCCACTCCTGCTAACTGATGCTATTTTCCAGGATAGTCCAAATTAAAACTAACCCCAATGTAAAAGCCTGCAATCATTTTAGCTCCTTTCCCCTCTATAGTAATTTACTTTGCAATCATGCTTTCCTCCAAAAGACCACAATGTACATGTTTAAAAACAAGTGCAGGAACAGCAGCAGTACATGGAGAAGGCAGGAAGACTGGACCAAGTGCATCAGTGCATCTATGGGCCTGCCAGAGTCCCATTTCTAAAAAGGTTCATCATATTCCAGCAGCAATGGCTTTGACTGCTTTAATTCAGCAGTACGTGTCCAGGGGCTAAGGCCGACTTGCCATTGATACACTTGACTGGCAGGCATGGATCTTCCCTGTCAAAATACCCAAGTGTTTAAGTAATGACTAGTGCCACTTGAGTGGAAAAAACTAGGCGAGCTGTCAATACAATGGGTGTCAGAAGCACATTGTTACTCATCCTAATCACAGTAATTGTACACAGGGACAGGCAGGGAAGAAAAGGAAATGAATGCCTATCTCTTGGCAACAATGCAACTTCATTTAACCTTAACAGACCAGGCATTGATATCATTTCTTTCTGGCACTCTCTGCGATCCTGATGTCAAAACAGCTTCTCATTTGCAATGTATGACAATTTCCTCACATCTGAAAAGACACTGCTGCAAGTCAATAGACTATAAATTGCACTTGGAAATGGGATCATCTTAACTAAAGTCTGCCTGCTTTCCCCAGGAGGCCCAAACCCACTCCCCCCTCCTTTTAATAATTTGTATGTTTAGGTGTTCGGTCAATTTACTCTACACTTGTAATGTCTTATAGCCAAGACCATCAATCAGATTTGGTGTGACAAAAATATCCTGCTACAATATTACAGGTTATTAAAGGGATGATGGGAGAAGGCTGCATGCATTTACTGGGCCCCTTTTTTTCTCATCTTGGGGAAACCTGTCACAGATCTATGCTGGTGATTCATCTTCTCTTCACTATCAACAGGTAGCAGCCAAGAGAGGACTTTGATGAGCTGCTTTCACTATTCTTTACTCCCCACCCTGTATCTTCCTCTAGCTGCCCAAACCACACCGCATTTTTCCTCACTCTTGGGAGAATGCATGTTCCAATTGCTGCTGTGAAGGCCAAAAGAATAACTAGCTCCCAGCTTCCAAAAAGGCCAGCGAAGAGCCCCAGAAACTCCAGTGTCCATAGAAGGGCTTTCAGGAAGGGGTTTCATCAGAGCCCTGTATTTTTTCAGGGAGCCAGATTCACCCTGCAAACATTTTGTGTAAAGCTGTAAAGCAAATGTTGATGAAATGCTACCATTCAGATACTCTTCTTAAAGATTTTAACAGAAAAAAACAAACCTAGATTATATATAATATTCTTACACATAATGAAATATATGAATAATTTTACTTATTAGGACACACCGTTTTCTCTGAGCTTTACAGCCTAGGGCAAAGTGGGGAGGAGTGGAAGGGCAACAGCTCACTCCCTGATTTCCCAGGCTACTAACTGTCTGCATGCAGGGTGTCTATTTATGACACTGCACATCACCACCAGAGCCACATGTCAACCCCAAAATTGAAAGAGAAAGGGCTGAAATAAAGTAATAAGCACAAAGAACAATGTGCGGCCTATGCACTACCCTGGGATTTCTACAAGTGACAGCCTGGGTCAGTGAGGGCCTGAAAGGATGCAGCAGCCAGTGCACAGATGCTGAAGAAGGATATATGATATCTCTCTTCCCATGTTTAGTTTAGTGGGAAAGAGTGTCACCCTGTCTGCTTGTGATATTCCAGCAGTCTTATTCAAATATTGTAACGTTTCCTGTCTTCCTTTGGGATAAAGATGATACTATACACCTGACCCATAACACTAGTACAGGATCTCCATGCTGGCACATCTGACACACAGAGACTCTCTGGGAAAAACAAATCTTTATTTACTGCACCACATATGTGCAGTGGCCATGAATGGGGAAGTGTTACTCTCGCAATAAAATACATGTCTGAACTGGTGAACATCTGACCTGTGTACTGAAATATTATGTACATGGGAATACCTAAGTTACAGATTCACTCAGGCCACATCACCTTTCCTCATGCTTTGCCATATTCTGTTCCTCTTTAATACCCTTTGGCTCCCATCAACTGATCACACAGCTACCAAGGAAGAACAACAGGCTGTATACAGTGTGTGACCGAACTGCAGAAATCCAAGTGAAACACACTGGTACTAGCCCTCTAGCCTTGTTCAGAACCAAGTCTTTAGCAGGCCACTGTTTAAAAGAACTCTGTCATCATGAGGTACAATCTGGTTTTGTACCTGTGGAACACAGCAGGCAACCAGAGACTACAGTTCTTTTGGGCCTTTCTGAACATCGTGTCTATTATATGGCTGCCAGTTTGAGGAGCTGATACAGTGATGTCTATGATCCTTAAAATCCTGCATTCCTCTCTCATATAATCTTTCAGAAAAAATCTGGGACTGCTTTTGGAACTTAACTATACCTTGTATATAATTCAGGTTTTTTCCTCTATTTTAATTTAAGTCTCTTCTTTTTAAAACTAATTGATCTGGGGTTTTTTTTAGCATTCGCTGCCCTGCAAATTGGCAGGAACTTTTAGGGAATATACACAGCATTAACCCCAAAGACTTTCACTGCACTTCTGACCACTGGTCCAAATGGCATCATTGTCTGGCTGCAAAAATGTCATGAGGCAACACTACTGCACTCAGCCCAGCCTATGGCAGGAAATGGTAGATCACCACGGGTTGGTCCACTGGTTATTCGTGTTTTCAAGAGACAGGTGCCTACCAATAGCAGTCTCGCAGTGAAATAAATTTCAGAAAACCATTTACAACACCATTTCATCATGTTTAATCCTTTCAGTCTCAGATGGCAGTTTTACTATGTGCCCATTTCTCAGATTCCTCCACAGGTGGCATTGTCTGTGTAAGAGGACACAGACCTTGAGGAGGATATGCTTCCTACCCTCCTGCACTCCTGTCCTGTGGCAGGATGAAAACGTGCTAGTCATTCTTTCCTGAAATGCCATTTCCCACTAGAAAAGGCAAGAAAACATTTCTCCTGGGCTATGCAATGCTGAGAGGACTTTTACATGACCTAATACAGCCTAAGATGATGATCACATCATTAGACAGAAAAGTTAACAGTTTACCTTCAAAGAGATGGAACAATCAGTCCCAAAGAGGCTTTTTTGTGTGTTACTGGTGACTGATGTCAACAAGGTTTTATTTCCCAGAGTGGAAAAATGTAAAAGCAGGACAGGCAACAAGGAAAGAAAAATGTGTCTAGATCTAAAAGGTGATGGAGCCACAGGGTTGTGTTCTTACCTGGATGTTTGTTGGTGCTGAGGCTGCCTGGCATGAGCTCCCTCTTCTCCACAAGCCAGCTCTGATATGTTCCAGCTTCATCACCATGACTCAGGGTGCCTAAGAAGATCTGTGAGAAAAGGCATAGAGGGATAGGAAAGGTGAATGCATCACAGAGGCAGGACTATTAAAAGACAGGATCCAACAGGAAAAACAGCAACACAAAAAAGGTGTACAACACTAGAGGAAGAAAGCCCATGGAGACTGGCCAGGTAAGGGGGTGCAGCCAGGACTGGCCTTAGGGGCCAAGCACTGACAGCAGCCTCCCTTGCCTGCCCCGGGCCCACCCGGCCAGTAGTGCCCTTCCTTGTGAGCTGATTTGGGTGGCTGTGTGGTGTGGAGACCCTGCAGTGGAGATGCTTCCACCATCCTTCCTCCATAGATGGCAAAGCCACCCGCTAATCCAACAGTGCTTTCACAGCCTACGTACTTTTCTCTTTTCTTCCATTTTCACATCATCATCATTATCCAAAAAATGTCATTTGGTTTTGTGGTTTTTAATAGTGCAATTTTAAGCATGGATGGGTTTTGTATACCATTTATTAAGAGAAAAGGTCACAGTAGTTCTGCTTTGCAAGCCATTAAGGAGGATATTCATAAGGCTCAGATCGTCAGCATAAATTAATACAGCACTCAAACAACCCTGGGCTTCATAGTTTGCTTTTCCTTAGTGCCAGTCTTTACCATAATTTAGGCAGCCCCACACAAGCGCTGCAAAGCAACTGCCTTACCTGGAGGCCTAAGGAGGAAGGGGATGAATTTAGTGAATGCTTTTTCCTTTTGTGAGCAGTGATGAATTTAAAATGAGCAAAATCGCATTCCCAAAATTACAGGCAATTTCACTAATTTACTATTATCTAGAGTAGCAGAATTTTGACAGCAATGGCCACGGTGTGAGTTACTGCAAGGCACGTTGTAAGATGCTGTGATCTTTGCACAGCCAGCCCATTTTTTTTATATTGAACTTTGAACACACTGTAGCGTCTGTGCCTGTGGAGAGATGGCCCAGGAAGCAGCTAGAATATTAAGTACCCAGTTATATGTCTCCCAGAGGAGGCTGCTGCTAATATTATACATTACAACAACATTGCAAGAATGGTTTATTAATGGTAGCAAAACAGAGTGAATACGACATACAATGATAATAACAGTAAATGTTATTTATATGGTGCCTATCCGCAACAGCGCTCTAGAGGCCTCACAAAAATACACTTAAAATGCTAGCATTGCAGTATTAAAATGTGCCCAAAGCCTCAGCAAACAAAATGGATTTGATGTTTAAAATGTGATTTACTTATACGCAGCGCCCTTAGCAGCAAATTTACATTTTAGATGGACAGATAGATGTCTCTTAAATCACTGCTAGCTGTGTTTGCCCAAGTGTTTGGAAGCCAGCTTAAGCTGATACAAAAAGATTTTGAGCCCAAGCCAACTGCAGGTTCCTTTTAGGACTCAAAGCAGATTACATGCAAAGAGAAGCTCCTGAAGCAACCAGTTATGTTGGATTATGTGTGCACGCAATTAGAACTGCAAGATAAATATAAACGAACTTGATTTTAAAATGTAGCTAGAGTGCAAAGCAGCCAAGATAAACCAAAATGCCCCTAGAGTCTTTGATCCTTCCTTTATATTGGATAAACAGTGCTGTATGTTTGACAGTCTTTCTCTACTTCCTGTGCATTTCCATCCAGCTTTGGAAACACCTTTCTCAGACCTTATTACGTGTGTTGGAGTTTACCTCCTTGAGCAGCCTGCTGCTTCCTGTGCAGACAACGCTGTGCTGGAGCATGCAGTGGCTTCCTCCTGGCCTCTAAGCCACAAGGGTTTGGAGCTGGTATACTATCTCATACCTGCACCAACCCAGTTTTCCTTCCAGTGTCCAAAGCCTCTTCTCAACACTCCGGCTCTACCCTCCTGCACATAAAACACAGCAGATTCTCAGGTGCCAGCATCAGTGTCAAAGTGAGCAGCTAGTGCCAAACTGCAAAGCCAACAATTGCCAGGGCTCACATCCCCTCCAGGATTACAGGGTCTTTCTTTTCAACATCCATAACTTCAAAAGTTATCATCAAAGAATGAATGCTAGAGCTGCCAGAAGGTTCTGCAGGCCAGCCTGGGGAAAGCAGCTGGGCAGTAGGGTACAGAGTCTAAGTTAATGCATTTAGTTGTAGTTGGTGATGATAGCTGGGTTAACCAACAATTCAAACCTGACTCTTCATTCTGAAATGCTGTATCTGATCAAATGGTCAAAATCACATTCCACCATTGTGTCAGGTAAGCAATTACAGACCCATCTTCTTGTTCTTTGTTTTACAAAGTGTTGCATAGCCCAGAGATACCTAATCATATTGGCAAGGTTTATTAAGAAATAGTAACAAGACTTTGACCAATACCCTATTTATATGCTAAAAGCCTTTCCACATACACTTGTGACAGCATCACAGCATAGATGAGCATGAGTTCATCTTTTTGCTTGAAGACTCCTTCCATTGAACATTCTGAATTAGGAACCCAAACATCCCACGTTCCCCCTTGGGGAAAAACCTCTGGGTTATGTCACATGCAATCCATACCACAAGGATTGTGTGGCACAACACAGATACACACTGTGTGCATCAAATGTCATTTTACGAAAGTTTAATCTTATATTTATACATGTGTGTGTGCATGTGTTTGTATACACACACAAGCATATTCATTCTCATAGTTTTCTAAAACAACTGCTATCATACATAGAGAGCACATTTGATTTAGATTTACCGTGCGAGATGCACAACTACAGGGATAATCTTAGTTTGGCCTTAATGTTACCATTGATGAATAATGGTTATTACCACTTACATACTTTAAACATACGTAAGTGTATGCTTTTATTTTTGTGGAAGAATAAAAATCTGAGGTTGCTTACAGGGGAAGAAGTCGTAGACTCCATGAAACAGAATCTGGTAAATGGGCATAACCTGAGGGTAAAAAAAATAAATTAATTAAAAATAATCAATTGGTAAAACGTCAGTGGATTGTAAGCAACATCAGTGTTTGAAACACCAGAAAACTTGGCCCCACATTCTCCATAGAAGGTATATAAAGAATGACAGTAAAACCGTTCTTAGCCCACAGGCTTCTCTGTGACCACAAAAGGCTCTTCTGCTATCCCCCTCCACGTAATAAGCATGGCCTTTTTCTTTAACTGTGAACAATGACAATTTCTCCATTATCAAAGAACCCGGGGGAGAAAAATCGTCTTGTCTTTGCATAAAACACCACTCGTTTTTATGCTTTATATAAAATAATAATGAATGTGGAAGGATCGCTAAGTTCCAAATCAATCACAGTCTTTTGATGTTATTATTAACTGCACATACTCTATTCTTGTGGTTTATGGTATCATCAGAACCCCTCAATTGATTTATACCCTGGTGATCTAGTTGTCTCTATTCATTATCCCATATTTAATTAATATATGCCTCCGAAGGAGTTGTCAAAAGACAAAGTTAATTATAGCAGAAAAAAAATCTAGTTGAAATCACATGTCATATTTTAGTTTAGTGACAGCTCCCGCCAAAGACCATTTTATCTGCTTCTGTGTTTTTTCTGCTTCTCCGCATAAAAATTATTTTTACTATTTTTTACTATTATTGTATTTTACTATTATCTATAAAGAAGACTTGCCTGTACTATTTACAGGCACTTTAGACCACAAAAAGGTTTCTTACATAATTAATCTTTTACTAAAGATTTGCAATTTTTGAGCTACACTTAAAAACCTGATTTTTAACAATAGAGAATTTGGTGACAGTTTATTAATCTTACTAATCAGGCTCAAATAGCACCCTTTATATGGGAAAAGCAAGTATTATACAGTCTGCAGGTAAATACGTCAGAATTTTTATTCAAAATCATTCCAGCTGTGTGGGCAACCTTTCTTGGGGCACTTTCATCATGTTCAAACAAATTACTCCTTCTGGAGGAACGTTTGCAGAAACAGTACACGTTAAGTTCACGTTGGAAAATATTGATACAAAATGAACATTTTAAGTCTTAAGTACAAATATTCGCTGTGAGAATTTGATTCAAAGCTTTACACTCATCCAGAGATGTGAGGCTTACATATCTGAAGAAAGCTGTTCTGCTTATCTTGGCTTATGTTTAAAATTATACGTCAGAGCCAATCTACAAATAATATTGATTTTAAGACACATTCACAACATTTCAGCTAATTATTTTGAATTATGAATATATTGAGAAAATCCTGTCTGTTCTCAGGTATAACTTATTAAAAGAAATAAAAAATATTAGTCTTTGTAAGCTGGGGATGAATACTGCTATGTACATAGTACTTACACTCTTTGCATATACTGACACAATGAAACTATTAAGCAGATACTTTTAATGCCCATTGTTTAGGATTCTTTTCTCATATAACTGTGTCTATTTTGCTACTGACCTTCTACTCTAGGTAATAGTAAAATCTCAGAGGAATGGCAAAGTTAGAAATAGCAAGCACGTCAAAAAATTATCTAAAACTATTCCAACCATTAAAAATGCCCTTATTCCATATGCTTATACCTTCCATTACACAGAATCTTACTGTATACTGCACCTGCATAGCTTCCTTTACAGAAATCCCTCTATGCGACTTCACCAGACAGCTGATGTCGCTTTACGACAAAGATTCCCAGACATTTTAGACTGATGATTCCTGTCATCCCCCAAATTTTCTCCACTGCCAGCACTGCTGCGTAGAAAGCTGTGATGCACAACTCTTCTCTTGATTACGACTCTGTATATATAAAAGAACTATAATGTATCTATTTTATTTCCTGAAGTCAGGAAATAAAATCAATCAGGGGGATTTTTTTCCCATCAGCAGATTCTTAAAGCAGGATTTCAAACTTCAGTTTGTCCCCATCAGATTTGACCAGATTTGACGTTCCTGACTGGTATTCTGCAGTGCTGCCACTCTGAGGTAGCCCTTGAAGTCCCAGAATTGTCAAAACTCCTCTGAAGTTTCACTGGAAACTGAAAAATATCTGTGTCTCTGGGCAATAGTACCAATTAATGCACTAAGCAGGAAAATACACCCTCCCATCCTCATCGCCATCTGCAAGATTAACGCTGCTTCATGAGCTGCCTGGACAGCAGCAGCAGTCCCAGACAGGAACATGGCAAGCATAGTTGTGATGCTCCTCTCTAGAAGACAGTCCTATTGACAAAGATCTGACATCCTTCAGCCCCTAAAGGGAACATTTTCAAAACTGGGTGGACAAAGCATTTCAATATTTGATGTTTTGATCGTGCAAAGCACATACTAATATTCTTTTCTGTGTGGCAGTATATTTCACCTCAAGAGAGGCACTGCTCCATTTACAAAATTGATCAGAGTTTTCAATGCTTTGCTAAATTTCCAAAAACTCATTTAAGGATACCACTGCAGGAAGTCAATGCAGGACTTGCAAAGACTCTATCCAGCTCCCTTTTGTTACATTTTTCCTAAAGGCACCATCCTGAACATCTCCTACCACCCACTAGCCCAGTGGGATCAGTTTCTGAAGGAACTATGAATGTTTAACAGAGATGGTCAACTTATTCTTTGTAAGTTATCCAGCAAGCTGAGTAACATTATTTTGGTTCATTAACCATTTCTGAGCAGACTTCAGCTTCTTACCTAGATTTTACTGTTTGTAGCCATCTAACACAGCTAACACAAGCAAGTGGAGAAACATCTAAGCCTCACTGCCTATTCGCATTTCTTGAATGTGTGACTTAAAACATTTGAAATAATCAATGCAAAGACAGAACATAAGAAACAAGTATAGAACATAAATATGGACATATATTATATAAAATACTGCTTAAAAAACTGAAATAAATATTAAAATATTGATTTTATAACTAAAATAATTTCAGTATATAAGAATATAGACAAGCACAAATAAAGAACACCATGAAAAACAAAGAAAAATCAAGCTAAATCCTGTATCAAAAAAAGGAGGCTCATCATGAACAAATCATTCAAAAGGGGAATATATTTTTGCAACATTTGCAATATTAGACCCATTATGAGTTCTAAGAGCAAGACTGACCATAGAATATCACAGCTTATAACCATTCAACCTATATAGATCTATTTATCGACTGTCAGGTTTTTCAGTTATTACTCTCGTTCAATACTTTTTCTCCTTAATATGCATGTCATATGTTTGGGATTTTCTAATACAGCTGTTTAGGCTGGCTTATTGGCATATATCAGTGAACTAAGTACTGTGCCCTTTAAATTATATCGCAGCTGGGACAGTATAGCAACCAGAATCAAGAGAGCTTGTCTGTCAGTTTGGGGAGCAAACATCTCCCATCACCTTCTCAGAGGCGCTCCCTGCTCCAGCAACTGTATATTTAAGGACAGAATATGATTTCCTTGCAGTACTCTTTGAGTAATGCATGAATACACGCTGGCACACAGATACAGTGATAATGGATACAGACTGAGGAAAAAAGGAAAACAAACCTGTATAGGATGGAGGGTATTGATGTTCTTTCATCAATACAAGGACACTAAAAACACATTTAAAAAAGCTTCATCAGACTGCCTGTGTGCATTCCTGCCACAAATCACCACTGTCCTCATGAATTTACAGAGGAAATAAGTAAATACCTCTTCTTGACTTGTATAGTAAAAATGGAAGAAAAAAAAAAAAGAGGTTGTGAAGTGTCTGCTTGGAAGTATATACAAACTAAATCAAAGGTATTGTTCAAAATTTACAGCAGGTCATCTCTTCTTTTTTCCTATTTCTTTTCAATATCGAATGAAGGGCTGACCAGCAAGGTCAAACTTTCGTTATTAATGAGGCATTGCTACAGCTTTGTCTCATTAGGGCACTCAGAACTATGCATTTACTGCAATTTGCAGCACTTAATAGAGAAAGGTCAGAGCAGGTTACGTTCAATTTCCACTTGGCAGAGGGAGGAAAAATGGAAGCAATTCATTTGCACAAATTTGAATAATTCTTCTCAGTCTCCTTTTCTTTATCTATGTCTAGATAATTCCTGCATCTTAGCCCACTCACAATCATCCCAAACCTGCCAACAGCCGGCTTTCTATGAAGGCTGTAATGGAGCTGACAGATTCTATGAATCCAGGTGTCAAAATAAAGCCATTCAGCTTCCCCCCCTGCTTCTCTCTCACAACAGGGAATAGGAGCTGCCTCTAGTGAGCTCTTAAACTTATCATAAATGTATCAAGATTGCTGTGGGCCATGAAACAGCTGTAGACAATTAATCTTTCCACAATTCTTCGGCATAAGAATTGCTTTCCCTGCGAAGTAACATCTGCCATGCTGAGGTGATTATTCATGGGCAATGGGCGCCACCATAGTTTTATGCATAGAGCCATCAGTGGCAATGAAGCAAAATTTATAGTTTTCCCTGGTTCAGTAAAAATAACATTTCAGCTGCATTAAAATGTCATCCATCAGCATTGTCCCAGAGCACAGGGCCCCATCTCATCCAGAGAAATTAAAAAGTATTCATTTTAATGGTAACTTGCGAAGCTTGCAGTGACATTGACTTCTTTTTTTTTTTCCTCTTTTTCTGTAAGCAATATTGAGGAGGAGGAGGAAGGAAAAGGTTATGTGGTGCAGCGAAGCTGAGGATTAAATATGCTACTAGGGAGTAATGATATACCAATTACTGGGCTGCTGGCTCTTATTTATTCATAACCCCTGAATGTGTAATCAAAAATCCTTGAATCAAATTGAACAACTAAAGAAGGAAAGTTATTTCACAGAGATAATGTAATTCTTCAACTTAAAAAAAATAAAAGAAAGAGAGACAGAGTGCCAAATGGATATAAATGCAAGGCACAGCTCTTGCCAGAGTGGAAGGGTTAGTCTTTTAAAACATTAGCTTAAAGGAGTAGGGAAATTTAAGCCGGAAATGTAATGGTCGTAACTTCTATTCTACCTCCTAGAGTAAAGCTGATTAATGTCTGCTTTGGCAGCATGCTTGAGGGAGGGAAGTGTGCAAAAACTCACTGCATGAGTTCTAAGTGCTCTGTGCAAGGGTAGATAGCAAGCATCAGGCTATTCAAGTAGCACCTTGCTCTGGCAAGAACCAACAAGGACTGCTCAGAAACAGAGGTGACATTCACGTGAGCAAAGGTAACACCTCCTGGACTTGAGACTATTTGGAAACTTACATGGATGAAAGTCATTTTTCCTTGGTAAAGAAGTGACTAAAACAAAGAATGGACCACATCTGCACCTTTAGGAGCTGGACCTGGACCATATAAGGCTCCAGGGCCCAAAGGCAGTGGAGAACTGCAGTAGGTCCAATTCACACTTCTTAGCTGCTACTAATGCTTCAGATTTATTTTAGAGTGAAATAAACAGCATTTAGTATCTTATCTTAACCTTTAAGGATAGATTACTTACAAAGGCATGTTGGCAGTGATATACTAGATGAAGCACAGCACTGATGAAAGAGCTTCTTCACTAGAGCAGATGGCTCCAGGCAGCCTGGAGCACGCATGGAGCTACTTTTATCTTTACCTATTAGGTTTACCTCAGAGTGTCCAGAAACTGATTTTTCTGATCAGTTTTAGAGCCGTACCTTTACCCACTCAGGTTTTTTTTTTCCCATAGCATTTCTATGGAGACAAGCATTCCCTTAGGGTCCAAATCCTCTGTGTTTTGTGTTTTTCTCTCTTATGATCCACCTCATTATGACATGAGGGCCCAAAACGGAAATCCAGGCTTGGACCAGGCGTCAGATCTCAAATCTTTCAGAAAGCTAAGTGATACCAAAATACATGCTGTGAGTCTGGAACAGCTCTGATTTCAACAAAACAACCATAGCAGGTAGATGGACTTTTATTATGCTACCTAATTCTGAAAGCACAGCTCGCTCTAAGAAAAAATGCCTCTTTCTCTTTTCTGAGAGTCTCTAAAAAAATGCTAAACACACAGTCAGGGACAAATTCCCAGTCTAGTGCCTTTATCTCAGAAGGCAATTAATTATGGTGTAAAATAAAAACTATATTCTGCTCAGTGAAAGGCAGGGCTCTCAGGAGGTCAGCGCTGGTGAGTGGCTCCAATAAGGAACAAGCAGACTTGTGATAAATTGTTACCTAAAATGCTTGGGTCTAGCTTTATTCTTCTGTTTCCTACACAGTAGGGAGGCTGATTCAAGGCCCACATCTAGGATGAAGGAAGCTTGAGCTGATCTCTAACGAATCCTATGCATTTTACTGTTTACTGCAGAGAAGAAAAGACTTGCAACACTATGAGACCCATCCCCAACATATGAACAAATAAAATCATTTTGATGGTTTGCATAAATTCTTTCAATCCCACTGCTGATTCATTGGAAAGGACAGGTTTGGCTCTTGGATCCTGACTGACCTCACTTGAATTATGAGGGGCCTTACCTGGAAGAAATACTACTGTTGGCAAGATCAGAAAACAGCAACAGTGTTTTCCGCCTGCCTGCCAGGCCCTCTTGAGACTTCAGCGATCAGCTTAAGTGGTATGCTGAAGGACACAAGACTCAAGAGCAAAGAAAATATCAAAGGGGAATTGCAAGCAACAAATCCTGTATGGATTTGGAGAAAGAAGATAACAGCTAGTGAGAAATTATCTAAGAAATAAATTCAACTTAAGGAGAAAATACAAATTAAGTCACCGGTGTGGAAAGGAAAAGACGTCCAATGTTTACTAGACTCCTTTGCTGAGTGAAAAAGATGAAGTTTAAGGAGGCAAAAGAAACCCCTATGAGAAGAAGCCAGAGAATGAGAGCAGAGGGAAAAGCTCTGCATAAGCTGGGAAGGCAAAGTATAAAAGTTATAAACAAAAGAAAAAGATCATATGAAGGAGAACAACAGAGATAAAAAGTAGCAGAGACAGCAGGCACCTGATACAGTGAATTTCCAGCAGTCAAGGCTCCACCATCTGCAACCTTATAGTCAACTTGTCAAATTCCATCTGGGGAACACTGATCAAGATCCCCCCCAGTTTCCACAAGCAATATGAACTTTCCTGAATTCAGCCTATGCTCAGAAATAGCAACCTGTGGATCCTGCTGAGAAAGCACAGTAATCCAGAGAAAGTACATACTTTGCTTTTTCATAGAGATTTTACTTTTGTCTGATCTTGGACTGTATTGCTTAATCTTAAAGAATATGGGGTTTGGCTTATGAATATGCCCAAGTGAAAAAGTTCACAAACTGTGGATGACTTGCTAAAAAAAAAAAAAAACCACAAAAAACAAAAAACAAACAAACAAAAAAAAAACCAAAACCCAACAACAACAAAAAACACGAACAAATAAATAGAAAAAAAAGATTAAAAAATGCAAACTGTTCTTTTATTTATTTATTTATTTTCAGTCAGAAGCCAGAATAAAACAACCCAGAAATCTGAACAAATAAAAGCGTGCTAAATTTCATATACTTAACTCTGGGAATAAAAATAAAGCAACCTTTATTTTGTGTGCTCTGGAGCTGCCTGGAGGCTTATATTAAACTATTTTAGTTATAAGGTTACAATGGGTTTCCACAAGCACAAAGAACAGACTCGAGATCCATTGAGTACTGCACCTATCTCTCACAGCTACAAGTAACAGACTCCCCGGGAAACTGTATAAGATCAAGAGGGAGCATTTTTTCTTCTGGGTGTGCTTCCCACTTTGAGCAATGAATGTTTCAGGAATCTCCTGAGCCAGAGGCTGCCTCTTCTACAGCGCTTAAAATATCCAGTCCTCCTCAACATGTGATTGTGCTTTTGATGAACTAACTGTTTCGAGCAACTCTTGAGAGCTGCCCTTAACTCAGTGTTATCCCCTTCCCGCTACCATGGATCTCTGGAGAAGGACAAGGTAGATGTTGGTTGGTGCTATTGGCAAAGGCCCAGGGAGAAGAAGGGCTCATGGAGAGGCTAGCCTACCTTGGCAACAATCCACCTTAAGATCTCCAGCTTTTCCCAGCAGATATCAGGGTATTTGCATTCCTAGGAGACCAGGTCTCTTGTGCATTCAGAGGACACACAGAACTCCTTCACATGACTCCTTTGAATCTCAAGAGGTGTTTGAGTAGGTGGCCATTCTTCTGGAAGTTAGCAATACAAGCAAGATTCGGCTTTCAATTTTAAAATGTTTCAACTGAAATGGTAAGCCACGAGGCTTTTAAAATTTGGCTCTTTTTAAGCTGCACAATTATCATTCCCAAGAAATGTTAGGACAAGACAATTAACCATGTTATTGATTTTCTAAAATGGCAATTTTACTGTGACTTCATCAGGAAATCTGCTGATGCCAGGCCATAACTGCACTCACTGGCCACGCCAAGCCATCTTTTCCAACTGGGAAGGTCTCTCTCACCTTGAAGATGCCTGGGTTTCACCATGGCACAAGCTGAATACTTTGAAGGATTTGTGAAGAGCTTTAAACTATCATTTATTATCTGAGGCCCAGAAACCCCAGTGGAAGATCATGCTCATGATACAGATCTGCACAGCATTATCCAACATCCCTGTGCTAACTTGCTCTAACAGAGTAAAAAAGTGCAGGGAAGCACCAGTCTCATAAGCTGCAGCACATCCTAGCAGCCTGGGTATGTCCCCAGACTCTCCAGGGAAGCTGCATCTGAGTTGCTCAGCCAGGATGAAACTGAGCCTCTGTGTCCTCCCATCTGAGGTCAATCATGCTCTGGGTTTAACTCACCAGGCTCCACGAAACAGTGCAACTGCACCTCTTTTTCACTGGTCAAACATACCAGTGTGATTAGGAAAACTGTATCAGCTCCAGCCAGAGGAGATACCTGTAGGCAAAAAAGAATAGGCAAACCCTGGCAGATAAGTACTCTGTTAGCTACTTGACAGATGAGGTGATGAGATACAGATTATCTGCTTAAAGTCATGTGAGACTGCAACCAACCTGGGAACTGTCCTCAGATCTGCAGTCACACTCACCCATCAAGCACTCCTTCATACTCATCTTTCTTCTTGGTACATGGTGAGATGCGCTACCATCCAGCAATTTCTAGGCAGCAATGCCCTTGTGCACCGAAAGAAGCAATTAAAGGAGAGATGAGTCTCTTCTGTTAATTTAGCAAACCACCATCTTTTTTATCCTACCAAAGTCACCGCAAGGAGAGAATCTGCAGTGAGAAGGAACGACATGTTTCTGCAACGTCAACCCTCAGGCAAAAGCACCCATTCATTCACTTTCTAGCAAAAACAAAAAATATGAGGTGTTCACTTTTGGAGTCAAGGAGAGAGCAAATTAAATCTTTTCTCGTATTCTTTCCATAGAGCTAAACACCTCTCTTTTTTAATATGATTATTTAATATAACTTTACTTCATTATTGTTAAAGAAATTATTTCATGGTAAATATTGGGGGTCTTTTAAAATAGGAAACAATGGGAAAAAATAAATAGACGGTTGCTTTATCAAATACATTAAATGCTAAATCTATCTGATTTTTTAAAAATTGTGAAGCACAAATTATCCAGAGTTTAGCACTCAGTGTCTCTTCCTTGGCCTATAAAGTCAACAGTTATGGTGTTAAAGTTTAATCAATCCCATAAAATGTTACTCAGAAAGTGACCCTGGTGTTATGGCTGAAGTACATCTCCTACATTAAAAAGCACTTTCATGGAAGCCAGAGCAGTGTTATTGAAAGAGAGAGCTAATAGGTATCTAGATGAGGTTATGAAAGAGAGGTGGAAGTAAAGAAGAGCATCGGGACAGGCAGTGGAAGGAGGAAAGTCAGATGAGGAGGAAAAATTCCCTTTTTTCCAAGTGGTTCCCTGCAGAGCTAAAGATAAACACATGAATGTTCAGGGTAGAAAGATAAGAAGCTCTTTTGACAGTTGCTCAAAAGCAGAGTTCTTCATGAGTTTCATAGCAAAGCCAAATGCAATTTTTACAAACAACACAGAAAGGTTACAGCAAACAAGACCCATGATAACATCGCTGTAGACAGATGACAGGGCATGACTGATTCCTGCAAAGAATAATTTTTTGGATACTGTTAAGCTGAGGTTAATTAAACTACAACTTCATCAGAACATTACATTTGTTGGCAAAAAAAAATAAAGCCAGAAGATTACTAATTATGGTCCATGAACATTCTTTTTGATCATTATCATCCTGACTATTGATTCATTTCCTAACATCCTGCTATCTTCCACTGCAACATGCAAGCTCTAGGTAGGATATACTAGGCCTTGCCACATACTCTACTTCATATGTTTTGGGTTAGAACAGCCTGCATCCTTCAATATTTATATCACAGTACATGATAACTCAGGATATTGTCATCAGTGAAGTCAATGAAAGTACATAAACACTTCTGAGAGAGGCAATATGGCATAAAATCAGAACTGTTAAACCTACCAAGAAGTTCAAAACTGCAGAGTGTGCTGCTAGCAGAATTTAGACTCCCCCATTCACCGATAGATTCATAAAAGTCTGCCAGGTCAATATTATTAACAACTCTGAACCTTTGGTGAAATTATCATGTCTTCCAGACCCATGTCCAAACATATGCAAATGACTAAGATTACCAGAGGCATTCAGAAACTACATAAATTAGTACCTTACCAGAAATAATCCCTTATGTCAGATGCTAAGCAGGAAGAACTAACTGGAGGCAGGGTCTGAGGACAAACCGGTTTTAAGAAGCAGCTGAACACAAACTATTTTAAGATGAAAAAAAAATATTTTTCTTTCAATAGCTTCTGTCTCCAAATTACCCACCAGTGATTAGCAGTGTATTCCCAAACTCTATAAAAGATTTTAAGTGACATTTTTCTCAGGACTGTGGAAGACGAGAAGGCCATATTAGAATCATAGAATAGTTAGGGTTGGAAAGGACCTTAAGATCATCTAGTTCCAACCCCCCTGCCATGGGCAGGGAACCCTCCCTTTTGTAGAGATCGTAGATATTTACAGATTATTTCAAATTAGTTAAACCTTGAAGCGAGAATGTCATCTGCAGCACCATAGCATAGTAAGGTGCTAGTTTTTCAGCCTATCTGAACTAAAGTAGTTAATATTTGCTATTTTATTAAAAGATTATCCAAGCCTGACCAGGGGTAGATTCCAATACTACTATTCCAGAGCATCTTTGAGTGCAGGGAAGATTAGCTTGGAACTACATGATCTTCAAGGTCCCTTCCAAGCCAAACCATTCTGTGATTCTGTGAAAACAGGAAAGTTTTCGTCTTAAGAAGAGAAATACTCTAAGAAATCACCATTGCAACATTCATGTCTCAAACAATGCTGGACAGCTCCCTCAGCCATCCAGGCCCCTCCAAGATAGACCTATTGGCAGCCAGCCTTCCTTCGGTGGATTTTCTCCTCCAGAATTCAAAAGGAAACATTCTCCAAAGTAATTTGACTTACACCTCAAATAACCGTATGTCTTCATCAAATGAATTACTTACAGGAAAGCAGATACCTCTGATTACTCAAATAGAAGTGTTGACTTTGAGGGCTTTGCAGGTTAGAATGCGTTTCAGAAACAGGAGCACAACCTAAAGAGTAAATTACAATGAATTCCTACATGCTTGCAGCTCTGCACAAGCTAATCTGTAAAAACTGTTATATGCTAGAACTCAGCTGACCAAATTTGAACGTACAAAGGCATCCGAAAGTATTGTCCAGGCTCATACCAAATTATATTAATCTGAATTTCACTTTGAACCGCTCAGTTACCATAATTTGGAATTCCTCCAAGATTTTACACTGTTCAGAACTGAGATTTTGACTAGTTTAATCTTGAAATGTATGGCAATGCAAGAAATATTTTAACAAATGTAATCCTTTAATCAGAAGGGAAATCACGGTAAAGAATTCAGTTGTTACTTCTAAGCAGCACTCACAACTGAAACACTGAGGCATTCCTAACTATGCCAGAATTTGTCTCTGACGTTTATTCTGACTGCAAGGCAGAGGTATTGAATAAAACTATGAGAAAACCCACCTCACTAACTCAAAGACCTTGAATTGTTCAGGTGAATTTGCAAACATGCAGCAGTTGACATCAGTGAACACAGCTTCTAAAGTCCTCAACTTGCTAATGGGTCCAGATGTCCAAAATGACCAAAGCTGCAAGCACAAAAGACCATTTAAATTATTGTATCAATCTTGCTGTCTGCTGGGGCAGTTTATACACTTTTTTACCCCCTAGGCTATCATTAAACAGCTTTAACCACAGGTTTTCCACCCTGCAGAGAGGCTACTGCAAAGCCATGGCTACCATCACCAAAGTTGTCCTTCAGTATTTAAACTAAACATTTTGCCTTCCTTTTCATCTTGCTGTTCTAAATTTTTATGTCCTATATACAATAAATAATTATTTCCTGGTTTTTTATCTTTTTTTCCTGATGAAAAATATTTGTAGACGATGGTTCCTTGCTCAAAATGGAGGTGTTTTTAAGGCAAACAGTAAATCATTCATCTCCTTGCCATGTCTCTGAATAATAAAAATCAAAGCGAAGTTCTCTTTAAATAATTTCACAACATAATAAACCTCTTTACCATCATCTCAACTAGGAACATATTGCTGGTGAACACATATATAATCTCCAGTGAGAGGAAGGTCTAGTATTTATCAGAGATGCAATGAATTATGAATAAATATATATAAGTATGCCTTCACTACAATATTTAGATACAGATTAGTGATTGAATCTCCCCAGCACAGACAAAGGGTTGCTATTTCAGTATTTTTCTGACCAGTCTTTTCAAATTATGAGCTAAAAAGGAATTTTTTTTTTTTGTTCCTTTAAATAACGGATTAGTTAAAAGGATGTGAATTAACTTAGAATGAATGTTCAATTCATATAGTAGAATCGCCATCATCATTATTACAGGAAGTTCTAATCATTATGCAGCCACTAATATAAGACATTCTGCTAGCTTGCCTTTAATGAACATGACTCACATTTCACTTTAATGATTCCTACACCCGTGTCTCCTCTGTGCTTTCTACACACACAATCATGGGGGAAGGGTGGCCTACATAGCTTTTTAAAGATGAAAGAGAGTCCCTTCCAGTACCTCTCTTTTATAGGAGCTCACACCACAAAGCCCTGGAAAATCTGAAGATCAGAAAGTACTTGGAGCCATCTCCTTTCACGGAGTCTCCAACTGGTCTACCCAAGATGACGGCACACCAAAGGAGTGATCTCCTCAAGGGGGCTAAACAGTCTGCAGCATTTCCTCCGGAAGAGTCACCTTCTCATCTTGCTCAGCAAATTCACTGTTTTCTACAAGAGAATGCAGCAGCTTTCTCTTGTACAGAGAGCACAGCTCACAGGGAAGGGGCTTGCAGAGGTAGCAATATAGAGATGCAAGTGCATTGCATTGAGGACACGCAACCCAAAGAATCTGTGGGAATATTCAAAAAAGAAATTCAGCACCTCACACCCGCTTTTCTCACCCAAATCTAGCCACATTGTAAAAACGAGGTACTGAGATCCTGAAGCTTTAGATGGCCAAAACTGTCCACGTTGTCCACTTACCTCCAGCTCCTAGGGTCTTATATATCTTCATATTATAGACCATTTCTCAAAAAGCCCAGCTCAATCAACCAAGTCACAGCCAGAAATGTTTCTGTGGCAGCCATTTACTATTGTTTGAAAAGCATTACTAATAATAGCCAGGGATAAGCACAAACTGAGCTCTTCATGTGTCTGCTACATAAAAAAAACCACCAAACTGCTTTCATGGAATGAGGGATAAATAAAACTGCTACTTTTCCAGGACTTCCATTACATTCCTTAAATTTTTGTTGCCAGTAATTACACAATTAAACTGCAGAATTAATTTCACTACAAAGCCCATTATTTAAACAGAATCCTACTATTAACCTGATTGCTACAGCCAATTCTATGCTACCTGCTATCAGAGCCTTCACAAAGGATAATAATTTAATAGTTAAACATAGTCAGGTTCTGGTTTTATAGACAGTGGTTACAGGCGTGAATCATAGAATAGTTAGGGTTGGAAAGGACCTTAAGATCATCTAGTTCCAACCCCCCTGCCATGGGCAGGGACA
>JANEMJ010014590.1:3575-19867 GCA_024361745.1 Cacatua alba | reverse complement strand
CTCCATCCCTGGTGGTGTTCAAGACCAGGCTGGACAGAGCCTTGGATGATATGGTTTAGTGTGAGGTGTCCCTGCCCATGGCAGGGAGGTTGAAACTAGGTGACCTTAAGGTCCTTTCCAACCCTAACTATTCTATGATTCTATGATTCTAAGTTAAAAAACCTGAAACTTAAAGCAGTAGCTGTAGACATGCTCTTTCTAATTCAGATTGTTTGTTATTCATTTCAATTTTAGCGACTCACGAAGTGTGTGACTACAACTGGCTATTATTCTCTTAATAATGACATTTACAAGACAATTCCTGAGTTTAGTGTTCTCAGACTGTAAACAGAAGATTTTTTGTTATGTTTTGCAGTTTTATCTAGGTGAAACTATGTATTTGCATTCCATATCAGCCTGCTCACAGCTTAGCATTATCACTTTTTCGCAGAGGGATGCTGTATGATTCCCTATAGGAACAGATACATCAAAACAGAGACCTAGGAACCCAATAGTCAAGTTTTACAAGCTTATTTAGCTCCCAGAATAAAATCTAGAAGACGAATTGGACAAAAAGCACTTAATCCAATGCATGCAGAATTAGGTGTCTTACAACATGAATCCAAACAGTCTACTAGAGCTAACTCATAGATGAGATGGAGCTGTATGAAAGAAAATGGGGGTGTGGGGGAAAGAGATGGAGAGAAACAGAGAGAAGCAAGAGGAAATTTTGGACTCTAGCCTGAACATGAAAAGCTGTTTCTTTGTGTTTTGTTCAATGATTGCTTGATAGAAAGGAGCATTTATGAGTTTTATTTGAAGCTGTCATTGGATAAAATGCATAAAAAGGGCACTCGCAGGAGAACCAGAGATGTGGACTTTTAAATCCTATCAGACAGGCAAAAAGTGAATGTGCACCTCCCATGTCCTGGTCAAATGCTCTCTACCTATCACCTTGGTGCACAATGAGTGTGTTCAAATCATCTCCTGTTGGAGATGGGGCTCAATCTCCTCCTGCCAGGGGGGAAGGAGGAGGTGGGGGAGGCTCAGTTAACTTTCAATCATTTTTCAATTCACTTTAAATGACTAATACCTTATTCTGGAACCTGGTCTCAAGTGTTGCGCACCCTTGCTTTTGAACAAAAGAGAAGGAAGCCATGTTGAGAGTCATGAGTTTGAGAAACAAATGGTGAAAGAAGAGTATGCTAAATAGTAAACACAGAACTAATTAGACAATAGACACATTTCAGCTCTTAAGTTGTAGTTTAACCATCTTGTATTAACCATCAAACCATCTAAATATTCCTTTGGACACATTATGTTTGAGACGAAAAACTCGTGAATTACACAGACTACTAAGCTGCATCTGTTAATACCATTTCCAGCTACAGCTAGAAAGGAACAAGTAAAATCATAGGATGCAGGCTTTTTTTCAATACAATCCATGCACAGCTGTTAGTTATTCCCTTGCAGCTTTGACAGAACATCAACTACAGACATTCTGTAGCTTTTGGATGATAAATCAGAGGGGACTATAGAAGAAATGGACAACAGTAAGTTGCAGAAAATAACAAATGAGTTCCCCTTTTAACTTTCATGTTGAAATCTGCACTCTCCTGTTCCCCAAAGCTACATAATAAGGACACCAATCACACCTCTGCAGGAGCTTTCAAAGTTTGCAAGGTGCACTACTGCTTATTCCAAGCCAGCAATGCAGCTATAAATGCTGTAGAACACATGATCAACTAACAAAGAAAAATTACTGAAATGCAGAAAATTGTGTCTCCTAGTAGACTATAGAACCACATAAACAAGACTCCTCACTGACATTTTATCATTTTATACATAGGATCAATGCGTGTCATAGAAACTTAGGGGTCAGAGTCAAAAACGATATGGTTTTCTCACAGAGGTTTGTATTCTGTCAAGGAAATTGATGCTGGCAATAAACATTTTTTTTAATAGGATAATGTCTCTCAGTTGGGTAGAATCATTCCACATTTCAAAAATTATGGTTTTAAAAAGTCCAAAGAGTGCCTCATAGCCCCCCACCCTGCCCCATATGTCCACAATATAAAGAAGCCTAGATAGGTTTGGTTTTTTTCTTCCATCCTTTTAACAATAGCTAAGATGCTCTTCACTGTCCAAAATAAAACCCATTCTGTTTTCAAGCGTCTGTGTCTCTCAGGTAACTACTTGTATATCTAATTTTTTCTTCTTTCAGCATTCTGAGACAGTGCTTTTTTGTCTTGTAATCCATAAACTGAATCAGCATCTTTTCAATAAAAATGACTTCAATATAGTAACAACATATCATCGGGCAGTGTGCAAGAGTAGTATGGAAAGTAGCCCCATGACATAATACTTTCTGAATACAGACACACCAAGAATAAACAGTTGTGTGGAGCTTTTTAGTATTCACTGTCATTCCTAAGTTTCTCTGTATTATTTGTTACTTCCTCGTATTGCATTACAATATTTTTTCCCCATTTGTACCAGGTTTTTTCAAACTGATCTTCAGTTTATTTTGTCCTGTTCAGATGCTTATCTCCTTCTTTATTATTTTTCTATTGTCTGCAACTTCTTTCCAATTTAGCATTAACTTTGAATTTAATTAAATTGTGGTTATTAACATTCATTTTATATGCCTTACTTAAAGAATCCTTCTTCTAGTTCTTAATGACAACTTATATAAATAAAACCTAATAGAGATCCCTGTGGTACCTCACTAGACACCTTAACCTAGTTTGATACTTGCTACTTAACTGTTTACTAAGCTCCTTTGAACACTCTTCAAACCACAGAAGAGCATGTATATTCAAACCAAACTGAATTAATTTTTTAGTCCAATTTTCATGAGACTCCATATTGAATGCTTTAGCTGAATGCAAATAACTTACAAGTCTCACTTTTCCTTTTATCTGTGGAGGCCCTGATTCTTCAACACTTATGATCATGCTTAATTTTAAGCATGTGTTCAAAGTAAGTGCAAGTAAACACTACTTGCCGATAAATGAGTCATACATGTGCTTGCAAGCTGCCAGCTTATTTACCTAGCTCAAAAATGGTTACTGTAAATCTGGAGTCTTATTGTACATCAGCTATTTATCTCCAGGAACAGTATTCCTCTTAAGCTCAGCACAAGGATCTATATGTCCTGCTGAAATCCTCGGTGACAGATAAGTCTCAATTTTGCTTAGTAACATACTTAAGAAAAAAGAAAAAGTCAGAAACAGTGCAGTAAGAAAGGATATAACATGAATATTATGCGAGTTTATAAAATATATGAGTTTGTAATGATAAACTCATACCAGCAATCTAACATTTTACAAATACTCAGGAAAAAGAAAAAAGAGCAAAAACCTTTTAAAGGCCTGTACAATTTTTTGCCAGCCCAACTACTGGTTAAAATTGACATTCTCCGACCAGAACATGCAGCTACATTCTTGCCAACATTAGTGTTAAACTTGTCAAAAATGAGACCAAAATTTTAAAAGAGTTATGTCAGTGTCAGGCTTATAATTTTCTGGAGGCTTCTATACAATTTTTTCCAATTTCTATAGGACTAATTTCTCAGCTCTTTCAATTACAGGATCATGAAAAATACATTTCACTAGAACAGGAATTTAAATTTATAAGATTGCCTTAAATTTATATTGTGAAAGTAAAGTAAAACATCCAGTTTGATTAAAATTCAGATGCTTTTCAAAGACAAAAAAAAAAAAAAACAAAAAACAAAAAAACAAAACAAAAGAAAAAAGAAAGAGAGGTTCAGAGTAGGGATTTACTGGGAAAAAACCGAGAAAATCATCAACCAATTTGCAGGTGATTTTGTTTGCAGCCCCTGCCATCTTTTCATTTCAAAAAGCTAAGTCCAAATAATCCTTGTTCTCCAGCAGTGAATCTGACATCTTTTACACTAGAAATGACTGATGATGAGCCATGTCGTTAACATAGTGTCTTTTGTTGCAATAAATGGCTCATGGCAGGGATGCTGGCTGAGATGACGGATCCCCTTGCATTCTATACAGCAAGAAGACTGGTACACAGCTTTTGAAGTTGCCTGTGAACGTAATCCTTATGAAAATGGGTAAAGCAAAATGTTTAGAGATGGTCAGAGAAATGATAGAAAGAGCACAAAGCACATCTGGTTAGAGACACCTCGAGAATAATGTCCTCGAAACCTTAAGTTCCCTGTGTAAAAATATTGTATGTGTTATACATTTATATACACATCTGGGACAAATATGTTTACTACATTTTAGCCCAGTCAAGACTAACAGTTCCTTTAACCAAGTATGTTGCAGGGGAAGTTCTCTCCTAATTTGGAGACTATCAAAGAAATTTCCTCACTTAAGACCTTCACTTAGAGAAAAATAAGGCAATTTAAAAGAGAGAAATCAATGAGGAAGAAAGAAGTAAAGGTGGTATTACTTTAACTGGGATATCAGAAGTTACTTTTTTTGTCTGTTCACAAGTACCAGTAACATTTCTAGTAATCTAGACACATACATAAGTCTACATATAGATGTGTGTATCATTTTTCTTGCAGTTGGCTATGTTCTTTATAACTAGATAATATATTAAGAAGGATATATTATGTTATTTTATTTAAAATTATACAGGTAATTTCCTACATATATAATGTTTATTCATATATAATTATTTTAAATAAACCAACTTCACTCAATTCCAGTGAGCAGAATATATAACAGAACAGGTTTTATTTAAAACAAATAAACACTGAGACCAGAAAAAATTACTCTAAGTGCAAGTGGCAGACTTGGGAACTGAATCCAGGAGTGTTAAGTGATGCCAACAGTGATTAGATTGCCTCTGAGAATCAAATAATGAGGAAAACCCTTGGGACAGAAATATGAGGAAGGAAACCCTCTAAGAACTTCCTCCCTTAAATCTTTTGCGTACCTACAATCCTGCTCCCATTGAGCATTTCAGCAGCTCCTATGTCAGCTCTGCTTAGCCATCTTCAAGAATCTTTAAATTTTATCGTAGTACCTTTTGCTTGAGTAACTGTGCTGCTCAGCCGCATTGAGATAAAAATGTAGAAGCGTGCAAAAAAAAAAAACAAAAAAGGTCTTTATCAAAACCATAATGAAGAATTTATGATTCGCTACCATGTAAACTTGGTCACAGACCTCCTACGAGGATTCTGTTTCTACTGAGGTCAAGCAACTTCTGCCAAATAATTCAGTGGGACAGGACAAGCTAAAATTTACATAGGAATAAATGTAAACCATATTTGTTGTAACAAGAAAACCATAATTTTCCTCTAACTCTTAATTTCTGTCTTTTATCTTATGAGATGGAAATTTTATTTTATTCTTTGAGAAGCTTATTTTGTGTGGGTATAAAATACAGTCCATAGGACCACTGGTACATAACACAAAATAAAAAGTTCGGTTGGCCTAGACTCCCTCTATAACTTGGGAAACATTCTTCACATGAAAAAAAGTGCATTAGTTCAAGTGACTGAGGAATTTTCACTTTTCTTACAGTGCTGTATCTTCCCTACACTATCTGCTTACCTTCCTTTTTTTTTTTCTTGGTTGTTTGAGTGAGCAAACATGAGCAATATTAAACAATAAATAATACTGTTCTATGGGTACAGATGTTTCTGTGCTTGTTTCATCAGTATAAAAATAAGCATTCTTTCCATTCTTAAAAAATACCTGAAGATAGATATGCTTGCTAAAATTGTTTACTGCTTGTGCATAGAATTACCCATTTCTTTTGAGATAACTGAAAGAATATTTTAGGGTCTGATCTGGCTTCTGTCGAAATCAATGGGAATCTAATAATATTAGCCTGAGCTTGACTAAATTTTGTATGAAGATATTTTTAGTTCTGCGGTTACATTAAAAGCTCTTGAATTCTATCTTAAAATATTTTCAGCTTTGTTTTTCCAATGGGAAAGTTCTAGGTTAGGGCTTTTTCAGTCTAAGTATGAAAATGTATGCATCATTACACCCTACTTTTTTGTTTAATCCTCACTTCATTCTTCTAAGGGAAAATGTGATGAAGCTTTATCTGAACTCTTCATCTTTAAATCTTACTTATGGTATTTCCTTTATATCATGCTGGGCTATCAATAGTTGTTCAAGCAGACACCAATCTACACCAATGAAGACTGCATATGTTACAATTCAATGTCTTTATATTGTATTTCATTTACTGCACAAACTCAGTTATCTGGACAGTTCTATTATAGAATGAGCCCCCAAAGGCCAATTTCCCACGTCTTACACATATTTATAGAACTTGAAAACTTCCTGCAAGTTATAGTATTAATTAGAGTAGTGTTTGATTTTTAAAACAAAACACATCCTTTGTTGGCAAGATGGCTAAAAGCCCCATAATTACATAGCTTTCAGAGGCTCCTTTCCCAAAGTATGCTCAAACATCATAGATGGTATAAAAGTTTATGCAAAACTCTCTTCTCCCAGCAGGTAGGACTGACTATATAAACAGTGACTATATTGACACATGCCTAAACTTTAAAAGAAGCCTTGCTTAACAGGAAAGAGCTTGTAGCTTTAATAAACTAATTCTACCATATTCCCTGTCCTATGTCACAGAACAGTGACACTTTGGAAACCCAAAACCCAAGCTTTTAATACAGAACTTTGGTCAACAGTTACTTCAAATTCTGGTTAATCAGCTCCCAGCAAGTAATATGCTGACCAGAAATAAAATCACTAAACTACTCAATGTAATACCCTTTTATAAGAATTATCTGTTCTGCAGGCATCTGCATTTTTTCACCCTAGTGAAAGCAGGTGAAAAATTTTAGATGACCAAAAAGGGTCTTATTTTCCCCTGAGATCTGGAAAAAGCATTTGCACTTCCTACCTCATCAAGTATAGATTTTAGGACCAACTATTAAGAAAGGAGATATTGGGTTAAAACATTTCCTTTTGTAGATATATATCATTGGCACAGGATTCAAAGCAACAAACTGTGATTGCAAACAAATGTAGTCCAAAGCCAACACAGAAAATACAGTGGGTTTTTTCTCCTGTAAATAATTAACTGGGCAGTGGCCTACCAGAGTGTCTAAATAGGGTTTTCTCTGATTCTCCAGATAATATAACAATTTTCAGAATTTTCAGTAGAAACCTTACAAAAGAAAAACAAACCAACAACCTATATTCTCCTTTCAAAATATTTATAAATGTTGAATTAACCTCCTCAAAGCTTTTCAGCCTTGCTACAATATCGGCTAAGTAGACGTGGCAACATCTCTGGTATCTGGAGGATATACACGCCATCCTCCTAGGCAATTCTCTACCAACTCAATGTGATCCCTCCAGCATCTTTCTACACTGCAGAGTCTTGTCGTCACCTCTCTCCTTTGCATGTGACACATGGCCTGGAGAGGGTCACCTAAGAAGTCATGAGATCCTTACAGTCTGAATAGCCCAGCACCTGACCCCTCAGGAACGCTCCTGCTTTAAAATCTTCTGCAAGATGAGTGCAGAGAAAAGAGATACACACTAGATCAGGGAAAGTCTAGGGATAGCACATTTCCTGTCATAGTTAAGGCTTCGTTTCACAACAGATAGCATCAGATAAAAGTACTGTTTTCTGTTATTGCATTGAAGTCCTGTTTCAATGTCTTTTTTGTCGGAGGGTTGATCAAGATTCCTGATTTTAATGGCAGTTGAAGAAGCTCTGTATCCAAAAGAAGAGGGCCAAATCATGCTGATGATGTTTTTTTGAAAGGCTTTGGGTTTCGGTTTTGACTTTTTTTTTTCTTCTTTTTGTAATTTATACAACAAAGGCAGAGGCTGAGATGCTGGATTCTGGGAATCTCTCAAATACTATCTTTTTATTAAAATAAGATAAAAAGCAAAAAGTTGTCAGGGAAAGACATAAGGAAAAGAGTAGTTCTTAAAGAAAAAATGTTTTAAAACCAGCTCATGGGACTCTGAAAGCTTTTGTCTATTACCTTTTTTTTTCTTCTGTTTTGCAATTTATACATTCTTTATTTTAATTTATTCATCTTTGCTTTACCAGGACATTCAGTAAACTAGCTATGCTCAAAACCTCATAGCACCAGTAGGAGGTCAGAACACAAACTACGAATACATTATTTTTTCATATTGTAGTGACAAGTTAATGTACTGTGGTACATACTGGTCTGGGTTTCTTTTACATCAGCATTATTCACAAACACTTTCCTTGGGGTCTTTGTCCTTCTTCCACTAGATTAATTCACCAATATTATGTTTCATGATACCAAAATACTACAATGTACAGCTTACTTGCCTAGGGAAGAGATGAACATGGCTTGCCTTTGCATTGCATTTCTGCTCCAGTTCCCAGTGGCTGCACTGAAGGTCTGGACAAAAATGCTGCATGTCACTACCAGCTATTGCTATTCTAGATAAATAATCCCTCAGCTATTCAAGCACGATAGAATCCAACTATAGCTGAAAGAGAGATATTTTTAAATCCACCTTCACTTTGCAATGAATAATGCCATCTAGAGTCAAGCTTGTCCTGCCATATATGGCAAAATAAAAACACTAGAAAGCAAACTAAGTAGGAACTACAGGGAAGGAATTCACAGAGGTACTTGTAGTCCAAAGCAGAAGTCTGCTAATCATCTTGGGCTAGGTAGGTGCTCTGATTGCATTCTGTGGCTGTCGGTTGGGAGTTGCTCAGGAAGTGTTCTTTAGTACAAGGCAAAGCTTTGACAATGTGCAAGATTGCATTTTGGTGCTATGAAATGTTACAGACGCTGTTTAATTTATTAGAAAATGCACACCCTTCTTTCCTCCTTGTTTTTCCAACAGCATTGGTCTTCCTCCCAGTGCCAGGACTGTTGAGCTGTTGTTTCCTGAAGTCCTAGCCCCTCTAATGGGGAAAAATGCAAAACACCAGCCAGCAAAACTGATCTTAATATGGTAGAATGAGAATCTGTTGCGTCGTCTATCACAGGGGTGGACAAGCTGTGGTCTTGCATTGCATGCAGCTTTTGGGAAGTTATAGGAAGACCCATCTAAAGAGTTGCACTGTATGATAGGTGTCAGGTCATTCAAGTCTCAAATACCTAAAATAAGGATATATAGATATGTAGATATATAGATATCTGGAGAGATATATATAGGTAGATATATAGGTATAGATATATAGATATATATATAGATATATAGATACACAGATATATAGATACACAGATATATAGATATATATGGCCTCTACAGACCAGCAAAATTTCAGTATTAGATATCTTTTCTTCACCACACCTTCTAAATTCTGACTTGCACTGAGGATCCACAAACAAGAGAAATACACAGTGGCTTGCCAAAACTATTATGAATTTCTAATACAATTTCTTTCATTCAGAACTTTGATGGGTTTTCCTTTCCTGAATCAGATGAGTAAGATGAAGCCATTACAGTCAGGAATAGGATCCCAATGTGTTAAAGCTACATAAACACATAGGAAGAGACAGATACCACCTGAAGGCCATAACGAGAGGGTTGGAACTAGATGCGCTTTAGATCACTTCCAACCCAAATCATTTTATGATATTATGATTCTATGAATACTAATCATGAATAGAAAAAACAGACCTAGAAATTGTCTAAGGACAAATAACAAGGTGAAAATCAGAACCAGTCTGCAAGATGCCACCATTTGATGGCACTTCAGAAGGAAGCAATGGCTGCCAATTCAGACATCCTAGTTATTGCTGTGCAACTTGCAGACTGCTGCCTCATAAAAGTTTTGCTAAAAAATTGCCCCCAGACACTGCACGAAGTGCTCTGAATGGATCTGACACTTATTGGAGAGAGTGCACCTTCTACTTCATTTACGTCTGAGCTGAGAAAGAAGAATATAATTGAACATGCTTCCCTTTTTAGTGCAATTTGTTCATGAACACTGCTACACTGAGAGCAAGCGGGTATAAAAATCACTCCTTCCTCAACCAGGGAAAATATGTGTGCACTTTCTTACACAGCCTGTGTACAGGAAATCATTCACAAACCTTCAAAGGCATTGATGGGGGAAGGGAGGAAGCTGGAATGGCATTCCTTGGGTAAAAGCACATGAAAGTCTGGTCAGATTAGTATAATATATTACACAAATGTGACACAAAAATGTTCATGGATTACACTTCCTTTGCTGTATCATATTAGCACCTCATCATCCCAGCCTACCACAAACAGATGCTAACAAGATATGAGAAGAGAGCTAGAATATGTTGAGGTTTCTGTCTCACATTAGTAGTGTGTGCAATGTACTGTTATTCCGCTTGCCAGCGTGTGATGCACAAATTACTAATGCATAATCTATGAAAAAAAAAAATCCCTAAACAAAACAAGACATTACTATGAAAAGTGTGTTTACAATGTGCTGCAAAAAAAAGATGTGTGCTCTATGTAGGGAAAATCTATCCCACCTCTGGCAAGGTCACCAAGCTACAGAAAAGACTGTTAAAATCCCTAACTGGTACTCACTAGAAATGCACTGTTTCCTTTCAGTGTGTTTCTTAAGATACTTTTGAGAAAGTCCTAAGGCATTGATTTACTCAGATTGTATTATTTTAGCAGGGTTTATATGGTTTTTGTTTGACTGCATCTTTTCCTTGTAAGTAAAGTTGGCCTTGGTGTTGAATCTGAGGATAGAGAAAAGCGTTAGTCATGTGCCAGTCCAAAGCCTCTGGGAGATCTCGACTCCAGACCTTCTTCCTCCTCACATTCAGTCCTATGGTATATTCAATGTGATGATATTGCACATACACAGCAGGCTTATTATACTGGCTAATTAACTTCTAAAGGGTCAGAAGGCTATGCAGATGCACAAGCTCACATTTGCTTGGTAAAACCTACTTACGCCCCATACAGCCTCGCTTGCCATGCAGAAGCAAAATCAGAGAAAAACGCATGTGCATATTTGAAGATGCCTTTGTTTTTCAACGAGCAACAGATGAACTTTGCAGCTGCTGAAAAAATAGCCTTCCAGATTGCTTTACTGCACATGAACATGAAGGAAATTATTATTATTAATAATAATAATAAAGAATGAAATGCATGCTATATAAACTGGGTTAAGCTTTGTGCATCAAAAGTTTATTTTTGTCTTGTCTTAATAGATTTACATGGGGGAAATAAATATGACAGATAAAATCTCTTTGGCTCTCTCTCTTGCAACAGTAATTATGCCAGGCCCTCAGTGCAGTAAGGTTACGATTATACAACCCTGTTTCTGGTTTCCTCTAGACATATGTGCAATATATACATTGCACATAAATTGGCTCAAGCTAATTATTTTTAAATAACATGTATGCTTTTAAAAATAGCAAGCAAAAATGGAACTGCCTAAATCTATTGTGGGTCATGTTTTGTTTTTCCCCAGGCATTAAAAACCTGTGTCTGATCTTTTCTTGAAAACATTTTTGAGGGGGGCAGGGTAGAGGGAAGATTTCCTCCCAGGTTGAAAGCCAGATATACTTTGCCCTGTTCTGTATCCATCACAGCCACACCACTCCGGTTTGAACAGAATCTCATCTGTTAGAACTCAAATATGAAGTTGTAACCCAAAAGGATTTTTTTCCCCATGTGGTTACAAATAGGGGTTTATAAGGGATGTTTGTCACAGACCTGTTTTTATTACTATGGAAAAGATTGCTTGTCAAACAGCTGAAATATAAGTTTTCCAAAATTGGCTATTTGTAATGTAAACTGTAACACATTATTTCATAATGCCTAACAAAGATGTAGTGGGAGGAAAGCTGTAACTGCTGGTGGCACCACAGTGAATGCGCATGATGACAGCATTTCAAGTCCTGATAGATACTTTCTTCAGGAACCTCAAAGACACTGGCAACAGCAAAGTCACTACAATCATGCACAAGTGCTAGCAAAGGGATAAAGTGCTGATGTCTCAGCATTACTGTCACCTATCCACAGGAATCTGGTGCTCCCTGGTGCTTCAAGGAGTGTCTGGACTCCTTCCATTACTTCTGTAATGACACTACTGAGGTACATCTGCTTTTTTCCTCAGCTAATTTCACTGTTTATAGCATTTTGTAGCAATGAGAGAACTACTAGGAAGTGATGAGTTATGTGATGAAGTTTAAACATAAAACCACTCTGTCTGAGGAGCTTCCCCATGATCAGAGAGCAAGGACAGTGGTGGGTGGTGGTGGTGGAGGAGGAGCTAGAAATCCTGACTTGCAGTTCTCTGTCCAATCCCAGACGTCCAAAAGCTTTTACACACTCCTTTTTGCAACTAATCCCTATTTCACATTTAACATATTTAAAAAATAAAGAAGAAAAAATTGGTATATTTATAGTTTAATTAATGCTTATGTAATTGAATGGCATACACATTAAATAAAAAATGAACGGGTTCATCACCATGATTCATCCTTTATTCTCTCTGTCACCCGAGAAAGGAGGTGAGCAAGGAGCCCAAGGCATGCTGCCAAGTGTGTTCACTCTCAAAGGCATTTTCCTACAGAGAGTTGGATGGGAGGAGTCTGAGTTTTCCTCACATGTTATTTGTTTATTTGACTGTCCTTAGTTGACATTCTGTCAGCTGGTTAATGAATGAATCTGGTTTTATGGCTTTTGCACATGTGCCTAGAGGTCACCCTAGGCATATTTTCACAAATTAGAAAAATAAATTAATTAATTAAACTTATTTTCTACTGGGAACCTGTGCACCTGAAATAACAACTATTTTCTCCGATGTATTTAGTTGTGCTCTGCCAGAAGGCATATCTTTCCCCTTCTTGGCTGAAAAACTGTACTAGCCAGTAGTTTGCAATCAGGCATTGTTGAGGACTTTATACACAGCTAGCCACAAGTTACCAGCTACTTCCAAACAACACATTTTAAGTCTCTAACTAAATTAAGCATCCCTTTCCACTTGCATTGTGCATACATTCTGCAGGTAATGCCCATATGCTTGAATTCAGGCCACCTGTGCAGGTGTGGAAGGAAAGATGCTCCAGTCCTACACAGAGTTTCTTCTGCCATGCTGCCTTCTCGCTGGAGGCCCATCGACGGGGCTAGGCAGTTGGGCAACGGTGGCCATTGATGAAAGGTGTGGAGGTTTTATTTTCTGGGGGAGAAGGAGACAGAGTAAAGCCCCATCTCCGAGGTTTATTTTTATTTAGGAAAAATCCCTGCTCCTGGTCAACCTGCTTATCCAGATAGGGGTGTGGGGAGAGGAGGAGGGGGCAAGTAGTGAAGATTTTCTACAAATCAGAAGCCATTTTCATTTTTCTCCTTTCCTCAAATTTTCTAAGACTTGTACTTTCTTGTGTTTGGCTACATCAGTTCTCAAAGAATCATGCCCAAGATGATAGCGCAGCAAAAACCTTTCTCAGGAAGATAATACCTCCTTTGACTTATATGTGATATTCATATCAGAATTAAATTAACAGAAGCACGCACACCCCAGCACAGCCCTGTGTTGATTTTGTTTAATGCTCTGGTCCCTTTTTACAGAAAATTGTATATGAAATCTGCGTACTTTATAATAAAGCAAATTTCATATTGTTTTCTACATGATTTCTAAAGGAACACCACTATTTTAAAACCGAGACTTTTGTATAGACTCTGTGTATACTCAGCTACATCCAGGATGAAGGAACACAGTGAGAAACTTCCTCCTACTCCCTCTTTTTTTTTTTGTGTGTTTACCATTCTAATTTGCCTTTTGCATTCTTCCTGGGAGATTTAAAATCACAATGCTTTCTCCAAACATGTAGGTCAGTTCGGAAGGGAATAGGATCCATAGCACATTCCTGAAGTGAGCAATCATCCAGGATGAAACAGGAATCCAAGTACTGACGTTTAAACCAAGGACTGATGATTTGGGAAAACACATTGTCCTAAACATCAGTTCTGCTCGTTAAAAAATTCTAAATATACCTTTGAAAAATTTCAGCCATTCTGTAACCTTATATAAGCTCGTATTGCTATATAAAGCAATTTATGAAAAAGAAAAGTTGCATACAAACAGCAGGTAACATAGTAATCTTTCTTATAGATGCAGAGAAGGCAACTAAGCGGCTTTTTTGCCTACTTTTCACATTTTTGGGAAATATTAGTTATGATTTTTAGCACTATATATATTTAGTTTCTCTCTGAATAATTGTTCAACAAGGAGATTTATGAAGCTATAGATTAGATCCAGATGAAAACTTGCATTTCTTTAATGCTGATGATTGTTTTGTAAAATTCTCTTAAAAGTGTACTCTTGTGTGATTTTTCTTGCTTGCTTCCTTCCTTTCAAAATACTTTTAAAAATCTGTAAGTATATTTGTTACTACCAAGGGACTTTTATGATTAATACACATTATTCATATTCCCTAAACACAGATTTGACTAATGTGCTCTATACTCGCAGCCATCGCACTTATAAATGTACATGAACTGAATGCAATTTAAAAGAAAAATATTCCTAATCTTTTCAATACAGGAGTGAATAACTGGCAATAACTGCAGTATTTGGTACATTTCCTCTCTTTTTCTAAATGCAGGTTCTATAGTTTGTGATTTTGGCAGCTCTGTTGAGTAGTTTTCATAAATTTTGTTCAATCCATGACGTAGTACTATTCATTCGCACTGTGGCATATCTAAGCAATGTCATTAGTGATTACTGATCTGTTAGGTGACTCTGCTTTTGTCCTGTCACTGCATAACTGTTGAGCTCATGGAAACAAATTTCATTTTCCATGGTATTGAAACACACTGGCTTTTTTTTTCTTCTTCATGAGCAAACTAGACTGTACAAATGTTCACATAAAGCCAAGGCAATAGGGGGATAAAAGCAGATGAAGACAATTCATTTGAAAATCAAAGCAACGCTCACAGAAATATGTTGGCAGGATTCTCCCAGCTCTATTTCAGACTTGTTTAAACACCGTATAGAGCAGAAGAGGAATGGGAGTAGCTCCCCGAATCAGTTCAATCAATTAATCTGTCTCTTTTTTTCTCCTTGCTCATTTAATTACCACTGTGAAAAAGCAAGGGGAATTAAGCCACAAAATAACCATTCAGATAACATGATGGATATAATTGAAGCCTTTGTAAATGATCGGATCCTGTGGTAAGGCTGAAAATGAAACAGCCTCATCCCACCCAGTTGTACGCTGGCTGGGCGCACTGCACCGGCTGCTGGCTTTGGCTGAGAGTTTCTGCACAAAGACCAAATGTTCTTGCCCACGTGACTAAAACCAGACCTCTCACACAGCCAGTGAAAGTTGGCGGTGGTGGCAGTAGCTGGGTCTCCCACAGAAGAAGGGGCACCACCACGCGGGGAGGGTGGCCATCACTGAAGCAGCCTTTCTGGTACCCACTCCTGCACAAGGTGGGAGGCACTCTCCTCCCAAAACACACCCCAAGGTTGGCCTTTCCCAGACAGGGCTCATTTTTGGACCAGAACCTCTGCCCTCCCTGGGTCCATTGGCACTTTCCTCCCAGTCACGCTCGCTGGAATAGGGGTGAGTGAAAGAGGGATGCCATGAGTGGAAATAGTCCTGCTGCGTGCAACAGGGCAGGGAAGGCTGCACCACCCCATGTGCAGCTCTCCCACCACCATCTTTCTTGCCTTTCTCTGTGGGTGGCAACCCACCCTGCCTTTGCTTTGGGTATTTTTTCCCCCGTCATAGGATGCAACTCAAGGGTGCTATTAAACTTGTGAGTTCCAACACAGCGCAGACCTCCAGCGCTCACTTGCACAGCTGCTGCACGAAGCTGCGGGTGAAGCTCCTGTCCCCAGGCAGAGAGGCTGGACTGGTTCAGGCGTCTGCCAGGGGCAATAGCAGGGCAATGCCGGGCAATACCAGGAACTATACTGGGAGAAGACGAACCTGACATGCTTTCTTCCACTCCCTTCACCGAACCAGTGCAGCTGCAAGCCACACCTCTGATTTCCTTCCCGCTGCTGCCCTGTGAAAGGACTTCGGCATTAATTGCCCTTTCTCCTCTCCCATTATATTCTGGTGGGAAGAAGATGTAGGTGAAGGCTCTCCTGGGCGGAAGAGGGAGCAGAGGCACGGCGGTTAACCGGCGGATCCCCCGGTAGAGGGCATCAGCCTCCCGCTGATCCAGCCTGGGCCAGGGCAGGGAGCGCTCCTCCTCCACCGCCTTACCGCGGGCACCGACCGGGCGCTTCCATCTCTGCCTAATCCCAGCTCTGCGATTATGGACAGGGGTATATATTCTGTATTAATATCAAAAGACGTTTACTCTGGGGTTCTTTGCTCTTCTTTCGTTGTTTTTTTTTTTTTTTTTTCAATAATAGGTACCAATAACCCTCCCAGG
>JANEMJ010014589.1:2180-23821 GCA_024361745.1 Cacatua alba | reverse complement strand
GTTATACCTTAGTTACCGGACTGTTCTTATCTCAACCCGGGGGAGTTACATTCCTTCCATTCTCCTCCCTGTCCCTCTGGGAGCGGGGGGGAGGAAAGTGGGGATGGAGTGAGCGAGGGGCTGCATGGTTCTGAGTTACCAGCTAGGCTTAAACCACAACACCCCCACATCATATGTATCACAGAACTTCCTTACTTTGGTAAAATATCACATCTTGTCTCTCAATTCAGAGACTGCTCAAACATGTAGTAAATGTAGTAATGACCTTGAAAAAGATAAGCATGTTCTTCAAACTTGTACTGCAGGACTCAGTAGGCAAAAGGGTGGCCTCAGCCACTGGAAAGCACTCCCCACCAACCATAAAACAAGTGTGCACACAATAGCTGTAGCTCAGAGTATGATGACACGCTACTAAAGGAAGATAAATGCACTCCCAAATATGTAAGGCTGGAAACGTCAGCAATATATCTCATGAGTTCCATAATGACAGTCATCTTGATTAGAAACTGTCTACACTATCTGAGGAAGAGAAAATCACTAAGTTTAAAGGAGCACAGTTCCATGCAAGACCAGAAAAGAAACAGTTATTTCCAGCTTTCTGGTTTGGGTTTGGGGTTTGTTTGAGGTTTTTTTTTTTGATTCTTTACTTGTTAGCTTGTGGGTTGTTGTTTTGACCTGTTCTGGACGAACCAGATTAGTATTCGCAACACTTGGATTTTTATTTTTTCCTCCTTTGCATTATTATTTTTTTCCCCTGTGTATTCTCATTTCAAGGGTTTATTAAAAGTGTCCTGGAAAGAAGTTCTGCATTTTTAAAAATCTCTTTAAAGTACTAGAAAGACTATTACCTGAAGAAAACAATGAGACAGATTTCCAGTCACAGATGGTTCTCCTAGACTATTACTTGTGGACAAAAACGTAACACAAAGAGCTGCAGTGTTGAGAACCACACTGTTAATGCTAATTAATAGGAGTGGGGTAATTCAAAACTCCATTTATTTTCTTCCTTTGTTTAAAGGTAGCTAGCAACTGTGGAAAGCTTAAAACAAAAAGACAGCAGGACATAGTCATGAAGCAATCTTCACAGCTGTGACAGAGGGCAAGCAGGGACCTTGACTTGGAGCTAGACAAAACATTGGAAAAGTAAAAGGCCGCCCAGTAACGCTCAGTATTTGTGAACAGCCATCACAGTGGGCAACTTGAAGAATCCCCTGGCATAGAAAAAACAGAACTATAAACAAGAACTTCACACTTGTGAGTGAAATGTGAAAAATTCTTAACAACAAAAAAGTGACGATTAAAGGTTTAAATTTGCAGAAGCAGGCTGGGCGATTTTCCCTTAAATTTAGTCAAACACATTAGTTAAGTACCATTATGTAGTGCGAATATTGAGACAGATCTGCAATGTATTTCAGGCTCCCTTTGTATTACCATTAATAGCTGCTGATATATTTCCTTACACTTGAAAGCAGGAAAAATGTAACCATCTTTTCCTACTGGGAAATGTCAGTTTATTAAGGGGAACTACCACAAGCAAATTTGACTAGATGGCTGAAGTGGGTAATATGTTGAAGCAACTTTCACACGGATCTGCTAAAATGATGCTAGAAACTTCCAGCTATTAAATCGGCAGAGCAGAAAATGAACCAGAAATAGTATAAAGTAAAATGTAGCTAAAGAACGGATTAAAACTGCATGGCAGCTGTCTCAGGACTCCTCTGATAAGGTGAATGAACTACAAAGTACATCGGAGTGCTCTAATGTAAGAAAATGGCTATGTGCAAGCAGAAATGAGATAATTGAAAAGTGTGATAAAAAAAGTCTGATTTTTAAAATTTGCATTCTCTGTAATGCTTAGCTGAAAACATGGGTTATTAAAAGTAATGCTACTGTCTATGCTGTAATCAGTACAGATCTACTGGATTCAATAAGCAGATCCTTCTGAATCTTCTAAAATGTTTACTGTAGGGCTTAAAACTAATCAGAAATGGAACAAGGAAGTGGAAACTACCATATTCCGATTGAAAGCAGTAGAAGGAATGGTTGAAAGTATACAACTTGGGAATTAAAACAAGAATTTTAATTCTCAATTCAAATTCTGGTAGTGACAGAGAAAGAAAATACTATAGCAGGTATAATAATAGAAAGAAGTCAGTTTTCCAGAGAAATAAACCATCTTTAATTATCTGGAGTCAGTTTTGTGACATAATTAAGGACACTGAAACTGGATATGGGCAGCTTTGCACCATAAAGCCTTTGTATATCCAGACAAACCTATACCAGCAATTGCAATTTTCTAGGGCTTCATTTAATCAAGCACTATTCACTTGTCCAGTCCTTTTACAGAAAGGTAAAATATTATGACCTAGGTAGGACATACTTCTAGAATCAACCCTTGAGCTTTGAAAATGCATGTTGTTTAACTGAAATCAAAGAATTGGTCTCATATTTAAATTTAAGTACTTAATTAAACTTGCCACATAAAGGACTTCATTAAAGAAAACCTCAAATGTATAATACACAAGTTCTGCAGTCTCCAGGCAGCAAAGACATTTTTCTGGGAGGAATCAGGAAGAAAAAATATATATTTGAAGCCAGAAAAATACAGTATGTCCACAGTTTTCTCTGATGCAATATAGAACATTGTCCAAGAGGAATTCAATTATTAATTCCTGAGTCAAATTGATAGATTTTGCCAAATGATTATAAGAATCCCACATGAGATTTTGTATATATTATAATCCTTCTCAGTGTTGACATGTTTTGTCTTGATCGTGGAATGAAGATATTTTCAACTTGCAATCTTTGGATATTGCTACACATCCCAACTACTAGGAGTTATTTTACTATTAGATTGTTGTTTTAATGTAAATTTTTAGAGACTGTAATCAAAATACTGCTCACGTTCCCTTTGATAAAGTAAACAATGAAGTTGAATGCATCTATCCCATTTAGTCTTTTGCTATTAAACCCTTCCTAAATAGTTGTATTAGATCTTCCCTAAGTTTCCATTCAATTTTATGATATTCTTTGGAAATAAAAAGATAATAGAGTTCATTTAAAGTACTAAAAGAAACAAAAATACTTACATTCCTCCATTATCCTTAAAAAAAACCCTCTTTCACAAGGCTTTCTGGAAACACCATTAGACCAGTCATTCCTGGTCCTAATATTTAACCATGTACTCCCAAGTCATCTTCATCTTAACATGAAGTCCCCCAACTTTTCAATAAATTAATATTCTCTCCCAAGAACAATACACTTTGTTGTATTAAAAACATTTGATTCAATGAATCTCCAGCTCATCTTTATTACTTGTCCAGAACTCCATTTTTTGTTCCATTTACAATTTGCAAAGAATTTACAATTCTTTGCAGGCAATTGATGATGTAAGATTTGACTGAAGTTAAGACACTATTCCACAAGGATTTCACTGGAATACTTCTACGCCAACTTGTGCCTTGTACCTTGGATTGCATTCCAAGGCCTATAATTAGCAGGCTTAAGTCCACTCAATATGTTCCATATTCATTCTGTATCATTCCAATAGCTTAGATAATTTTTAACTTCTCCACATTCTAGAGCTGTGCAAACACAAAGCATTAGCATGCTTATCCTTTCTCAATCAAATACGTAATCTCATAAAAGCAATTTTAGGTAGGAAAGTCTAACTTTCTATCAATTCGTATTTGTTGTCATTATACAATTGTATATTTACTTCAGTACTCAGGTGCCCTGTCAGCTGTTGCTTTATTTTTCCCAAGACTGGTGTCAGGCTGATAGACCTATAAATACTTGTTTCATCCCGTTTACCTTTTGTGAATACTGACACAACATTAAGTTTCTTCTAATCCTCTGGATTTTCTACAGTGTCTACAAAGTGCAGAAAACCAGAACAGTTTATCCAGAAAGGTCTTTATCTGCTTTTCTTTCTTAAAAAAACTAACTTTCTTATGCAACTTTTCCTGATCTGAGGTCTAATTTTGTACTTGTGGTTAAATACACTTAATGTTACCATTAGCATGGAAAGCATTTAAACATCAACATTATAATCAAGTTTACGTAAGTAAGCTGGTTTTTTCCCTCCTCAAATCAAATCTATCAGACACATTTTCATGGTTACTGTTACTCTTCAAACTGCCTTTTTAATTCCCATGATGATATTTATTCTTGTATTCATTTGTTTCCTATATTAATATTCTGAATTTACATAAACTGTTCTAGCTCCTTTGATAGTAATTCCATAAAAACAAGAGTTTTAATACTGGGACTGCTATTTCATGTATCATGATGGAGTATAGAATGCACAAAAATTAAATACACAATAATTCTTCAAGATGTTTGAAAAACTATACGGATTTTGAGAAGAAGAGACTCCTAATATACCTATACTGAAGTTATAGGTGTGGCCTGCCTAAATTACCTAAAGCAAGCCATTTAGTACATGGAAAACTAAAGTCTAAGAAGCACAGAATTCAAGTGCATGAAGACCAACCACGTGTTTACTTTTGCCCTCAAACAGATACTGCAGTCACAGCTATACTTTGTCTCAAGATAACTTGATGTTTGCTGGTGCTGAAAATACCTTACTAAGGTTAAGATGAGTTTAGGCTTATTTATGTGACAACTGCAGTGCCAGCAAACCTTAAAAAACACAATAGATTTCTTATTTCTTTTTTTCTTTTTTAGGCATAACAACGGGGACAATGGTGGGAACTGAGAAAGTATTTGGTCCTGACTGATATTATAGTTTCTGTTATCTTTGTTTGACTGGGAACAAACATAAAATGAATATTTGCAAAGCCTAAATCCATTAATACAGTAAGTAAGTGAAAGGTATATTTTAGCAAAGGAATGACATAGTACCAAAGAATTTAATTTATGAGACTTCTCCAGATAAGGAAAGAAATCACTGTCCTCTAAAAATTAAAATATGTTGTTGAAAAATCTGGAATACCAAATGGAAGATAGAATAAATATAACTTGCAAAATAAAATTGTTCTTAACGTTCTTACAGTAGTTTTGAATAGTACTTAGTTTTGGCCTGTTTCTGAGAATGCTTACTAGATGTAAGTAGGATAGTCTGTTTATAGAAATTATGATTTCTGCTGTGCTGAGCTCTTGTAACATGAATGACCAATGAAATGGCCTGGGTAATGCAGATACCCCTATGTTCATTACTACAACTGTTCCAGCTCCAGTTGTCTACATGACTCTGAATGGTACTGTAAAGGCACAGTAAATTTACTCACATTCTTAACAACACTCTCCACTTTTCTTGGTTTAGGCATGGCAAGAACATGACATGAACAACAAAAGAAAATAATCTAAGCAAGCTCTAAAGCATCTTTGGAGATGAAGTTGCCTTTGCCTTAGAAATGTCCCACACAAAGCTAAACCAATTCTCAAACAGATAACAAACACTATTAACAAATAACAGATAACACTAATATTAACAGATAACACACTATTTCTACACTGTCCAGCCAATATGATGTCAGCTTGAAGAAACATGGATCACTGAAATGAAGACCTACCTACTTTTCTCTTGCCTCCTCATTTGAAAAATTCCAGACTCACAAAACCTGACCACCTATCTGAGAGCACTGGATCAAGAAGTTTTTGCTCCATTCCATATTAGTCCATCAACGGACAAAATAATTTTACAATAGTAACAAACTTCTAAGACTGATGTTTTACAATAAAAACTTGAAAAAGGATCAAGGACTGCAATACTGTATTTGTTTTTAAATCCCAGTGGCTAGGAATTGTGGAGCCTTCAGACCCATCCTATTAGCTAGCGTCAATGCCATCCCCAACATAACAACAAAACAGCAAAACACACCATGAAGGATGAGTCATTAAGCAGATACATGCTATAGTGATTGATCCAGTTTTTAGAGCAATACTGGAGAATAACTTTTAAACGGATATCTGATAAACAGATTACTCCCAAGGTTTCTAGCAGTTACAACTATGGGGATGCAGCAACCAAGCTGACATCTCCTTGAGATACTATGAAAGACCCTATTTAATGTTTCTATAGAAAATGCTTTTTAGACCTAGAAACAATACCACTGTTTGTGTTGGACTTCCATACTGATTCAATAGGCTGATCAGATGTTGTGACCGACAGCAGTTTCTAGCTGCAGGATTATTCAAGCATAAAATTGTCAAGGCAATCCCAATCAAAAGCAGCTGGGTACACAGGAAACACATAGTGTTCATATGACAATGCTTTCAGCATACGTAGATGCAAGCAAAGAAGGATTTTACTGAACATTCATGATCAATTGAGGCACACATAAATTACTGTAATTTTTATATCGCCATTTAGCTACACTCTGAAAGAAAGAAAAAGCCCTAGTTCTACATAGAGATCAAAAGTGAAGCTATTGTCTTCCAAATTACCATTGAGCTCTAATGCAAAATTGGTACAACAGTCTGTGGAATGCTGATAACGTTTTGTGTTGCAGTTAGCTACAGATTGTCTGAAGTACAGAAAAGTCAAAGCATAGATGATTTAAAGTGAAAGATGTTGTCTCACGGTTAAATTTTACTGGTTTGGGCTGAATTTCCCAAGCATGTGATTAAGAGAATGGGTAGCTGTGAATCAGTAATCTCCAATTTCCAAGCAAATGACAAAAGAAGCATAAAATGAGAACATTTTTTTCAGACTATAGTTTCTTTTTAAAGGTTTGTCATTAAATGAAATTAAAAAAGTTGAACTTTCAGAACTGGGTAATTGGGAAGTAAGCCATGAAGTCCTATAGCTGGCTCTGAAATCCATCTGTGTTGTGCTAATTACTGAGCAATTATTTCACACTTGCAATTTTGGAATGCTCCACCCAAAATATCTCAGAGGAGTTAATGTGAAATAAAAATCCTAACAAATTCAAGCTTCAAGGTCATTGCTCTGTTTTGATGTGTAAAGGAAATCCATTTACATCCAGAATCTCACAAACCTACACCCAGAATTAGTCTGTTAATTCTGCTGTGCCCTAAGCAATGCTGAAATGATCTGAAGAAATCACTTGCCAAAATAAAAGCACACTTTATGATATAACAAAGCATATGGAAACACAACAACATCTAAGTTATACAAACAGACTGCTCTCAGTTTTCTTCTTAAAACGCCCTTAATAATTATATATACAAGGGTATCCACAGCGTAAGCTGTACCAACGAATTGCACACTAGGATCTTACGGTAAATTGTTTCTGCATCCACCAGCAGACTTTGAATAGTATTAAATACCATTTTGAATTTTAAATACAGTTGATATTTGTATCATGATTAGAAATAGAATTTCTTTTAGCAGCAAAAGATTACAAGAAAATCTGCAGTCTACAAAAATGGTAATAAATAGACAGTGTTACTTTTAATTAACTATATGTTAATGTATACAGCAGTATATCTTCCTCAGCTTTCCTGAAGAAAGGGAAAGTTAAGGTGGTTTGTCATTAAAAACAAAGGATTAAACAAATTAAGAGTGAATGATAAAATAATGTAGCTATACTAAGCAACACCAGAAATAATTCAATAATTCTAAGTATACGGAAGCCCTCATAAACCTTAAAGCCTAGCCATTAACAAAATGTATGCTTATAACAAATAAATAAATAAACAAATAAATAGACAAATCAAAGCTCAAAACCTGAATGTAAGGGAGGTGAAATGAAAGTGGAAATAAAAGGAAAGCAGAGATAACAGGAAACTAATTTTCATTTTCAAATGGGATTTCCTTTCAGTTATAGGTTCTGGAGCTGAATCAGGAACTGCACAAATACATATGTGTACAGAGCTAATGTACACACGTCTTTGACAATCTAAGTGATAAAAGAAAGCCAGCAAGGTGTGCTAATCCATGATATTGGAGAAGACAACATTTAATTACCTGTCTTTAACAGAGAAGGGCAAATATTGCAAACACAGAAATATATTCATATAGATATATTCAGAGAATATTTCTTCATTTTTTTAAGTGAAACTGTTGTAGTAGTGGTCAATATATGTCACCCTTCTATAAAGATTCCTATAACCAAGTTTTCATTTGACCAATGCATTTAAAACCTTTTCCCTGCAATTTAGAGCAGAAGTTTTGAATCCTAAATAAAGCAGCACGTACTGACTACTGGCAAAGAGTCCATGGACTCCTTACTAGAGACCTGAGAGAGACACACTGGTCTAATAGGATGTGTTAACTTCAACACCTATGGTTGAATATAATGTATTTTAATACTAAACCATACATACTCCAGCAGTCTACCTTTATTAAGCAGTAATTTTCTTTCCATGCCTAAAAAAAAACCAGATAAGAAAAAGGTTCATTAAAAAAAAAAAAACAAAAATCACGAAAGTTCTCATCAGTGTGAAATCTAAAAACTATTCAAAAGCCTATTAAAATTTCCACTTGACAGAGAGAACTAGTGTCATTTGTTATGCAATCATTCCGAATTAACTAATACAATTACTATTTTGAACACTGAGCATCAAATTCTTATAGAGCAACTCATGATTCAATTGAAAAGAATCAACACATACGGAAAAAAACTAAACACACCGAAGGGCAATTTGGTAACTGAGGTTGCAATTTGTCTTAGCTAACTTTAGGTACCAGTGTAAGAATTTATAGCTCATATAGCCACCACAGGCACTGTTTTATACTTCTTTTTTTTTTCAGGTTTTCACAATTCATCTTATTTATTATAGATGTTTACTTCAGAATAAGATGAATGTGCCCTAGACTTAATTGACATGATTTCCTCTCACAGTAAAGAAAAGCCAGTGCAATTAGCATCAATATGTATGTCTATAGTTAGTCAAAGAAATTCCACCTAGGCTGTCAATGAATATCATAACCTCTGCCCTTCTCTCTTTCATAAATTCAACAAAACCAAAAGTACAGATGAAAAGTCCAAACAGTTCAGTTGAATTAATTTTGTTAAAACACTCTTTCAATTTAAAGCTGAATTCTCCATCTCAGTAATGGCATAAGACATCCTGCATACTCTACAACACATTATTCACCACTCCTTACATATCTGCAGACCAATTTCAGCTCTAGTGTAAGCTGATGTTAGGGCAACAGATCTGCATCAGCTTTTACTCCCAGTACCTGTAAACTTTTCAGTCACGCCACAGAAGCACAGTTAAAGACTGGAAGGGTGACAAAATTTACTATGAAGGTATTAGAAAAGGCCCAATACACAAAGACAATACAGTATATAACAGCGCATGAAGTACACTTAAAAAGAATAAACCAGCTCTGAAATAAAAACTCAGAATTTGCCACCTGTTTCAACAGAAAGACATAAAGAAACAAGAATTTTAGAATGCAAGAGAACAAGCTTTGCACTTCAGTCAGGTCCCAGCCATTTAATTATTTTTTAACTTTAATTCTTTAATTGCATGTAAAATACATTTCATAACAGTAGTGCATGTTACATAAATTCAATGTTATTTGCCTGATTGGAAACCAGCGCAAACTTATTAAAGCCATGCATTAGCCGAATTTAATGATTTGAATAAGTTTTACTCATTCCTGTTTTAGTTATTTTCTTTGAGTTTATTTGTATTTTTTCTTACAGTTTCTTAGTTTCCACTTAAACAAAAAATTCTTTACTCTTCTTCACTTTGAGGGTGGTCAAACACTAGAATGGCTGCCCAGCAAAAGTTGTGAAGCTTTCCAAAACTCAACTGTAAAAGATACTGAGCATCCTGCCCTAGCTGACTCTGCTCTGACCTGTAGGGGTGGCCTTGTCAATTTCCAGATGTCCCTTTGTGGTGCCTTCACAGAACCTCAAAAATTCTGTGATCCTGTGGTATTTGTGGCTTCCAAACCACATCTCTTCCCAAACCTCTCCATTTCATGCCATCTTCCTTTCTTCCTCCTTCAAAGGTTACCCTGACTTAGCACATCATTTCCAATTTCTTTCTCCTTTATGCCTTCCATTTCTATGCCTCCACCTGCTCACCATTTTACAATTGTCCCAGTTGGACTGAAATTGTTATTTCAGGAGCGAGTTTCATCTGCTGACCAGAAATGATGTTGAACAATAGAATTTGTAACAAAGTTCCCACATGTTAAGAATGGCATTGTCCATTATGTGGCTGACAGCATAACTCTTCATGAGTTATGAACTCTTCATAAGTTCAAGCCTTCTAATAATTCTTAAAGTTTGTTTAAAGGCGTAAAAAAATAAAATAGTAATTTTCCCAGAATAAGCAAAATGACCCCATATTTTGTGTTTTCTCCTTATCGCATGATTCACCAGGAATCATGAAAGGTTTTAAGGAGTGTGCTTACATTGTAGGTTGTGCCGTCTCCATTATTTATTGCAATAACACTTGCTGGCACCATGTCTAACAAAATAGTTCCAGATTAAGCAACATAACAAATCGTGGCTTTAACTCTTGAATCAGTTTGTATACTGTGTGGTCTTTTTTCATAATCTTCGTTGCATAGGACTACGGATTTCCTGATGACATTTTGTTTGCTGAAACTGCTAAGGGCACACAGAACCAGTGAACTGAAGTCCTGAGCAATGTGCTGTGACTGACATGCAATTCACCATTTAACCACTGCTGTACATGATATATTGGAGGTGATAAGAACATGACCCTATCCTCAGTGCATTTGGGATCAAGTATTAATCTTCAGCTGTGAGCTTTAAAAAACTGCATAAATACACTTTTGTACCAAACTATCATAAATACAAGGATTTAGTAACTTAAAGAATTTCTTTCTAGTTATGAAAGATTAATTAATGAACTATATTCATTAGTACGACTATTCCCTCAGAACTCCATATTACTCTCAGAATATTTAACTTTTACAGCGATCATTTACAAATGTGCAAATTCACACAGTGCATTACATTCTGATGTTATTCCGGATTTCAGAAATAATTTTGCCCTTGTAAGTTCTATCAAGAAACACAAGACACAGAACAACTGGAAAGGAAAGAAAATCTGATTTATGAAATTTTTAAGATGTCATGTTTAACAGAAAATTTCAACCTTTTGGCTACCCAAAGTTGTTTTTTTTTTCCCCCCTCCTGCTATGCATACATGCTTGAATCTACAGAGGATAATTTATACCAAGGATGCTATTCTATTGTCACTCACATCAATGCTGACCTGTAATAACTGTATTTGGATTGAACTGTCCACTTTTCTCTGAACATCACCAGTTGAACAGGGCTTTTGCCAAGCAGTTGAATTTTCTCAGTATTTTATGAAATTGTCAGATTTTGGTCTGTTTGTTAATTAATATGTGTCTTTTAGAATGCCATTAAGGTTAATATATCTAACATAGAATACATATATGTATACATGTACATCCTTATATGTATACACACATTCTATGAAATTAAACCAGGAAGTCACAAACAATGTGTAAAGCTGAGGAAACTCCTACATAGGCCATTGCTTTTGTTAGATTTCTGATGTTTTCTTATTTATACTGATACAAAAACTGGTTTGTACTACTGACCTTGGATACAAGACAGTTCATATATCTTGTCAGGGATCTAAATCAAAGCCTGATGGAAAGACTCAGACTGGTTTTAATGCACCTTGGAAAAACCTTCAAACTTACACAGCATAAGATAAAAGTTTTTGAATAATACATTTTAAAGCTTAGAAAGACCTCTTTTTTCTTCATTTTTTTTCTCCAACCACTAGATCATGTTTCATGAACAATGAATCACTGTTTCCATACAACATCACCCTTTCTGCATTGAACATGCTAACAGGTAACAGTAGGATAAACTTTTAAAGGTATTTGTAAGTTTAGAAACATACATATTTTCATAAACAACTTCTGACATCGTTCCCATTCTCCCATGCTTCACTTACTTTCATCATATAAACAAAAGTACTCAAGATATTGGGTTTGTTTTTTTTTTTTTTTTAACAAAGATGAAAATAATGTACCGATTGTTTTTCAAAGCCATCCCATTATAACTAGGATATAAATCTCCACAAAAACATATGCTGTCTATAATAAAGTACTAGAATAAAGATATTTAGATAGAGAGAGAGACATAGAAGTATCTGTCTGTAACTAATATAGCTAGGATGTATCTTAAGGAAAGTACTACACGTCTGCAAGTTACTTTTTTGTCCTACTGTAGTTGGTTAGTGCATATCCATTTACAATGCTAAACCTACTGCATCAGAAGTAGTTCCAAATGAATATTTTTCAGCACCAGTAGAAAGGTTCTGTTGTTTCACAGCTTTGGCTTTTTTGCCATATCTGGTTTTGGCTTGTTTGGAGAATGAGGGTTGATTATGACTAAATATGCAAACTGTATCCCTTCAGTCACAAGAGCAAGCAATCATACCTTGTCACATACTAGAGTACCCTTCAGTGAACTTACAACCTTCCTTTGAAATTTCCAGTACAGTAACCACATATTCAAGCTGCGAGCTTGATCAAATCCTGTTGACTTTACCAAATACTCACATAGATTTTATTTGCAAAGAAGTACCTTTCACCCACACAATAATTTAAAGAATATTTTTGCAGTCTGAAGACTCATTTAAGCAGAATAATTGGCAACAATAGCACTTACCTGATTGTGTGGAATAGAGGTTATACAGCTATTTTTCAACTCAAAACCATGCAATAGCCATTTAAAAAAAAATAATGCAATGTTCAAAATTTATGAAAATTAGGGTTTTACTCATAATGCTTTTGTAAGAGGCTTCTAGACACAAGTAGTACAATTTACTACTTGCTTGTGGTCAAAAGAGATGTGCCATATGTAATTATTTATGGAGAGACTGCATACAGACTAGGAGGTTTAGATCAGTTGATATGTAATAGTTTGGCCACTATAAAAATTAATCAAGTCATGAGTATTGCATTCTGGCCTAAAAAAATGATGAGCCTCTTTTCACTAAGAGAAATCAGTCACGACTATCATACTCTCACCAGCCTATTGAAAGGACTAAACCAAATCAATATCACACAGGAAGATGGATCGAGCATGAATCAATGTGGCAAGCACATAACCAAACAGACATGGAATTAAAGAAGAAAGAAAAACAAAACGAAACCAAACCAAAATAAAAAGCTACACAAACAAAACCAACAAAGATTGTCGCTTAACCTGTTTTGTCAGAGCTGGTATTGATGGTATTGGTAGTGATGGAAGTGAAGGTAGTCTTTGCGCTGTCCTTTGTAGTAACAGATTTCTGCTTATTTTTCATGGCTTCCAGTGCTTTGAGCTTCTTGGCATGTTTAGTGCCTTTGTAGTGGGCCGCAGCCTGGCTCTACAAAGGAGAACAAAATGAACCATGCAATCAGGCTCATTTCTAAACTGGCATTCTCTGTATTAGTACAAATACAGACTACCTTTCAATAATGGGTACCATTCACATTATCCAAGTAGTGACCAAACAGAAAATTATATTTAGAATGATGCTTGAAAAACAATGGAAAAAATACTCAAGCCACCTCAAATAGATTAGTATTACTGCATAATAGTATATTACCAAAATAAGGTTGTTTTAGTCTACTGTGCTACCATTAGTTTTTCTATCAAAACTTCTTTTGCTTTCACATTAAAAAAAAAAATTAACTCTCAGGCAACAGGGAGGAAGGCACTCTCTTCCCATTAGCTTTGCACTTTTCCAGTTTCTATTTCAAGCTAGAGAGTTAGTCAAAGCTTCCTTCGAAGAACAGTTTACTATTAACAGTGGTATCAGGAACTTCTCAGCAAAGACTGACAGTAAAAACAAACCGAAAGAACCCAAACCAAAACCAAAGACCAAACAAAAGGAAGCAAAACATAAAACACTCTCTTCAAAGCCCATCACCAAAGACTTAACTGAATGTGAGGCAGACATGTAATTAGCTGGCTTTCTTAAAAAACAAAAAAACAAAAAAAAAAACCCCCACATTACTTTTGTTCACCTGCTACAAAAATGTTTGAAATTCAAAGCCAAGAGCATCCTTTCAAATGAGAAAGCTCACACAAATCCTGTCACAGTCCAAAATGTATTTTGGCTACTTGATATTGTTAAGCTAAAATAGACTTGTATGTATATTGCTATTAAGATTTATGTATTACTTGGAAAGTATCCTTATTATTCTAAGAGTTAATACCAACTTTCCTGCATTTAATTTATGTTGCAAATATATTTTAAGAATAGCATTTGAAGTAAAGATTAAACTTTATACAAAACCCACTGGCATTAGTATAAATATTCAGAGTTTATTTCTTCTCTGATTATTTAAAATCTTAAAAGAAAGTCTTCCAGTTAATAAGTTAACCTCAAAAATTCCTTTTTTTTTTTTCCCTGAGCTTCAACATTTTGAAAGTAACAGCTTTCTTACTAGAATGAGAAATAAAGATTATAGAAAAATAGTCAAAATCTAGCTACTACAGAGTTGCAGAAATGAAAAGCAGCTATGCTGGGTCAGCCCAAGTACCCAAAAAGGTCAACATTTTGCTTCTGGCATTAAATAGAATAGCACATACTCAGAATGTAAAGGAAAGGTAAATGCTGTCTGTTGGAGAATAATAATAAGAAAAAAACGTATATAATTTCTTGGCTACAAACTCAAAGGATCAAAAGAATAAAATGACAGTTACTTGACTCACTAAGCCACTCATGCAGGTAGAAGAGACCTGCATTATCTGGCATCTGTTAGTCATTAGACCTTCATTTAATGTTATTTAATATGCTGAATTTGGGAGTGACAGAAAGTTCTACTGAGTATCAAATAAGAGTGCATGTTAATGCATTTTGAGATTTATGACTTCCAGCTTTCATGAAAGCCGTGACTCCTTCCAGATGCCTGAGATTTGAGAAGCTCAAGGTGAGTAGGGAAGAAGTGAGAGAACTTGTCTAAACCAATGTACGCATGCATAGATTTTCACACATGCATACGCTCTTCTTGTACATTGTGATGCATCATTCAGTTTGGTTGAAAAGCCAGTTTCCCTATACCTAAAATAATGTAAATATTGTATTAGGTACCCTTATTGAAAGAACACTGGACAGTGAAGTTATTCATTAGAAATAACCTGAACAGAAACAGCACAGTCATGCACCTTTCACAATTCCCAACACATAACATTAGACATACTGTAAGCCAAATAGAAACAATCAAGAGATATTAATTACTGTTAAACTGAAAGACCAGTGTCAAATTACAATGATGCATTAAAAATGACATAATACAGTACATCCTCATGTTGCTATCATGTCAAATATTTTTACAGTTTCTAGTCGAATTTAATTACCAGTCAGCTCCAGATTCTGACTGCACTTGTTCTCCTTAATAGTGTAATTCTTCAAGTATCAAAAAGGTAGTCAGAATACAGTCCTTAATACTGAATGCTCATATTAGTTTGATACACAGCTCAACTTTATTCACAAAATGGCTGGTGAAGCACCCCCAGCTTATGTCTCCTGCATCCATACTTCCCTTCAATTCTTGCAGCTACAACTTCACACACCTCAACTCAAGCGATGTTGGATGCATAAGGTATATACAATGAGGGTCTATGTAGAAATTGGTGATCTTTTCAGAGTTCTGAAATATAACAATGAAATTGCTCCACAGTAGAAACACATTGCTCAAATTTACCAGTACAATGGCTGCTATGCAAAATTGCCCATTTACTCACTTCCCACAGAGTGCTGACAGTTTACCCAGCCTATACTTAGAGATGATCTTTATGCCTTTTTTATTTCAACGTTTAAATCTCCATCCTCTGTAGGGACATGAAGCCATCTGAGCTTGTTTCAATATAACTATAGCTAGCATGTTAATGGTAGTTCTATGTGAGAGCACACAGATTGCTCTTAAGCATTTAAGCAGCTCCAAATTAGCTTCTGTTGAACTTTACAACTGAATTGGAACCCTAAAAAAACCCTCAAAAAACCCCAACCAAACGTCTGTCATTATCTTTCCTTGTAGGAAGAAATGGAAAAATACTCATAAATATCTTTTTCAGCACAGCAATGTAAAGTATGGTACCTCACTGAATCATTTCTTGCAGCCGTAAGAGAAGTAAAATTATCCTCACTGCTTAAATGGCATTTACTTCTAACTTATAAAACTCATTGCTTAGCCAGTATTTACTTGTAGGTTAAATACAAAAATAACATAGATCATAAAATGCAGTTATTCCCAACTTCCATTCAGAATTAAGAAATATTGAGAAAGAAAAGTCGTTAGTCCTACTTTTTGGTGCCAACCATCATGCTTAACTGAGTGAAGTGTACCCCTTTAGAAAGCTGAGAGAGAGTCCAACAGTTGCAAAACCCAAGAAGATAATACATACATGTTTATATATTTCCTTACCAAGTTGAGCTAGAAGTTGTGCTCAGATGAGTTTATGAACAGAGGTTACAGGTGAAACCCTACATCTATAGAAACCAATGAGAATCAAAGGAGAGTTTCCCTTTCCATGTTTTGTAAAGGGGTACTGACTTTTATAATTGCTCATCTTGATGGAAGACAGTCCCCTTTGAGAAACAACTGTTTGATGTAAAATCAGATGAAAGAGATACAGGACAATCCTAAAGAAAAAATTCCTTATTACTACAGAACACTTTGTAATCAGCCATCCTAAACCCTCTCTAATATTAAATTCTGTTTCTCTTCACGATTATAAAAGAACACTTTAGAAGAATACCTTCAGAAAGAGCTTGCTTTCTTCTTTCATCATAGGTTCCAAGTTTGCTTCTCACATCATAGTTTCCATGTTTGATACACAGAATTAACCCTAGTACTGTGAAGACAAGTCACTGTCAGCTAAACACGTGGCCCGGTCAGTGAAGAAGCATGAGAAGTATGTCAGTTATTGCTGCTGCAATATTAGAGTGACTTTAAAAAACCGTATCTATTCTTGAAAAAGATGTCTAACAAGAAACCAAAAAGTACATTATTGCTTCATATTTGAAGATGAAAACTTGAGGATCCTTAACTAAACTGAGGCCTCTGATCCTGCAAGTTACATGTAAACAAACTTTGGTCTATGGGAATTACTTCAAGGAAATGGCAAGATGTCTAAATAGCAAATCATTTTTCAAGTTTATTTGTAATGAAGTCCTGCTTATTTGAGTGGTGTTATTCAAATTAAGCATCTCTTTTGCAAAACATTATTTCCTCTGGTTCCATGTATCTATCTTGAATAATTAGGGACCTTTCTAATCCTTATATTTTGTAACCTTCCCAAATTGTTAGAATATAAAAAATGTATTTGTCTATATAACGATTTATTGGGTGTATATATATATTTATACGTTATAAACACACATACACATACCATACAAATTTTTATATACCATAATGTCAAAACTCAGCTTAAGTGCAATATTGTACCACAATTACCATAAGGACATCATATTACCAAACAAATTGCAATATGTAAAATATGATGAGAAAGGTGAAATATTTTAAACAACCCAGACAGTATTTGCTTACAATTAATGGAAGTCTTCAAAAGTTTACCTGCCTGCCTAAGGTACTTCACCGAATCACATGTCTTCTCATTTATGTTTTTAGGCATTGGTCTAACAAAAACAATGTGCTTAATTTTGCACATGGAGACAAAGAGTTCTCTTCCTATTCAGAGAATGTTCAGCTTCACAGCACTGCATCTTCTATCCTCCCCATATCTCTCCTGGTCCACCTTCCTCTTAGAGATGGTTTTCCTGCCTCATTCATTCCTTCTAGGCAATACCTTCATAGTAAAAGCCAGCTCAAAGAACATTTTTAAAAAAGTGTTGTGAATATTTTCCACCAATTCTTCCTCACAAATATTCAGTCCAACTGTCCTGCAAGCTGTCTTTTTCATTTTACAATGCATTTTGAAAGACGTTCACTGTGGGGAATGCTCTACTCCATGCTGTCATCTGACCAATTAGTAGCAAGGCTGCATTCTGTCTGCACCCTTAGAAAGCCGCAAATGAGGGGGCTGAAAAGTCCTTTTTTTGTCTATCTGAGATTTCAGTAGATCACATCATGTCTTTGTTTCCTACCAGCTACTGGATACTACTATCACCTCTGCTGTTATTCCCAGTAAAATAGTAGCAATTTTTGCTAACACATCAGCAACCGATGTCAGGATCCTCCAGACTAAAAAGCTCTAAAAACAATGAGTTTCCAGGTTCAAGCTAATACTGTCAGTGAGCTGGGCACACATGGAAAGCAATCATACACAACTGCACAAGCCAAGAGGGCTTCTATCCTTGGTGAAATGAGGGAAATTGTTTATGAGATACCTATGCTACACATTGTCTCAATCTCTGAGTACAGAACATTTTCCTAAAGTTAGGCTGTCAGTAAGTACTTCAAATACAATTTTACAGATGTTCTAAGCACAAAAGAAAGTGATAAAAAACAAAAGACATGTTTTATTTTCGGAACAAGCATCATACTTATTTCTAATGACTCCAAAGCCTGGCAAGTCAGTGATGACAGCACTGCTCAGGGAAGGTTGCAGTATGAAGCTGAGACATCTGTAGACTACCAGGCATGTGCTATTTACATAACCTGAGCTGATCTCTGTGGAACTTCTCCAGTAAGTAAACTGGAGAAGCTTACTGAGAGAAAGTCTAACAGCCTTGAGACGCCCAACAGTTGGTTCTGCCTAGGGCAGGGCTTTACTGTTAGCCACGCCAGACGACATGAGGATTATACAGTCTCTTGCACTTAGATGTATTTACTCTATTTAGTAGGTAACCTTTTATTTGAGGGTATTTTAATTTTTCAAAAATAATTTCTTAGAAGGCCTACTGTTTTGTTTGCCCAGTGAGTACACACAGGCAATTCAGGACTAACAAGTCCTATGCTTCCTTTCTAGAAAATAGAGGAATTTAATGAACTTCAGCAGAGCTTCACAGACTCACAATACAAGAGACAAACAAAACTTTGCAGAGCAGAAGTGAAGACTTGTAATGCAGTTTTTAAAGGTAATGTCAACACAATGACATGCTTCATATTGAGCAAGAGAATCCTGATTTCTGTCTGATACATACAAACTCAATCTGCAGTCAATTACAGTACAGATAAATGTTGCCTGTCATCATATCTTCCTTCTGCTATGCTTACCTTTATCTTCTCAATTGTGTCATTTCAATTTTTTGTGCAACTCTACCATCAACACTACTGTGTAATACAGAACCAGAGGTCTAATTACATTATGCACTGGGATGTAACTGTGGTATAAAACACCAAGGACGTGTGTAATATTACTTCTTTCAGATATGCTGAGAGAAGGCTTTTGCCCCCAAAACTGTGACTGATCAATTTGCCCCCTTCCCTAGAGTCAAATACGTAATAACAGAGCAAGTACCAAAAAGGACCTTTCTGTAGAAAAGAAAAAATTTCTCTATTATTGTGTCAGAACACATTAAATGTCCCAGCATATCAATTCCCAGGTATTAAATTTTCTCTTTTCATGTAAAGAAAAACTTTCTGTTCCTTCTTCTCCTTCATAAAGCATTTATTCAATACACTCATGAATGTATCCTGAGAATCAAGGATCAGAGCGAATGGGTGCTTTCTGAGCTCACTAGCTCCTTTGCATTCACAAAGCTGCTCCATCCCACTCCCTGTGCTTGGGCTTCTTCCAGAGCCATTTACATAATGGTGAGAGACTGAACCTGGCAAGAGTCTGCATCACATTGTGAGAGATTGGCATTGACCCCATTCTTATGGTAAAATCATCCATCCTGTACTAAAACCAATTTCATTTTCATTATGGAAAGAAATATCATATTTTCATTATGAAAAGGAAAAGCTATTTTATCTTGGTCAGATGCAGAAGGTTGAAATTTTCTACTTGATGTTGCTTGTCCCATAATGCAGCATCTTTATGACCACACGTCTGGTTTGTACTGTAGGCTGCCACTGAGTAGGGCATTATCTGAAATGATATAAGCAAAATACAAAACTTGCCTAGGTATAACATACTTCACTCTGCATTCTAAGTAGACATACACAGTGTCAAAATATATATAGTGAAGGCAAGATAGCTCAAGTAATCTCTTCCTATACCTGGCATTTTTCTTTTAAGGACACCAGTACTTCATACAGCACAACAAAAGTTCATTGCATGTTGAAATTCAATAAACAGATTATTTGCTTTATCATCTATTTTATCCTTTTTATTGTTAGTGCAAATCAGTTTTTAACTCATTTTGACCAGGTTATTAATTCTAGCTGCTAGAAGTTCTTACATGCTGGCTTCCATAGTACTAATGGTTGCATTTTAGGGAGCTCTTTTGATGAGGGGAATGAAACATTCTGTTTTGCAAACTGATATAATCAATGAAACTAACTTTAACTTTTAATGACATCCTTACTGTATTAAATGGCAGCATCATTTATTTTCCCCACGCTAAATTTTACTGTAGTCAGAATTCCAAGAGAATATTAAACTTGCTTATTTTTTCTCATTCAGATTAGCCAAGTGATTCATCTCAGATTAACCTTAGAATGAGATAGAAGGTCAATCTGTACACACAGTTATGTGCTACACATGATAAAATAAATCATTTACTAATTCAGTTTAGTAAATATAACATATATGCTTCCAGTTTTGAATTTGGAACTGACATATTTGGGGCTGAGAATTTGAGCAAATTGTATATGCCATTATAATTTTGTACAAATGTACCTCAGCTTCCAATAGCAACAGATGAACATCTTATATTCATTGTTTTAATTAACACCTTTTGAATAGTATGTCAATAATGGCTATACTAGAAGTGGAAGCTGACATACATTTATCTAAAGCTCAAGATGGCTGTGATTTACTTAATAATGGGTTTTATAATGTGAATATAATTCAATGTTCAGGTTATACACAAACAAGGTTTACTTAAAATCAACAGATGCTGTTGAATTTAAAATAACTGTTTTAAAGACAGTAATTTTCTAAATAGTGTTGAAAAGTTCAGTATTTTCTCCTGTCATCTAAAAAGTAATGACAGTAGTGGATATGTAGCCAACACCTTTTTTTTGAATCTCAGTTTGTCACAGTTCACAGCAGTTAATGGGAGTCAAGGGTGTACATATACACTTACATATACACTTACCAGAGCCTCAGTTCATTTAGAAACTTTACACTGAGTGAGCATAAAACACTTTATCCCCTCAGCATCCAGCTTGTGGACTGAATAGAGAAAGTTGAGTGGGTGGGTTTAGGGTAGTTCGACTGAGTGTCACTTGGTTTCTGTTGCCAAGGAAACCATTTTGGTCTGTTTACATTGATTATAGCAATCTCATTGAATTCTGAGCTGCAGATTTTTTTGACTGAACCAAAAGCATCAGAGAAGAATAGTGGTGAGGCACAAAGATACTATGATAAATTTTACAGAAAACAGGAGAAGTTTAAAAGGTGAATATTTAAATTCCTATTAGTTCAGTACTATCTGAAGGGGTAATGGGTTCAAACTTAAACAGGGGAAGTTTAGATTGGATGTAAAGAGGAATTTCTTTACTGTAAGGGTGGTGAGGCACTGGGATGGGTTGCCCAAGGAAGTTGTGGATGCTTCATCCCTGGCGGTGTTCAAGACCAGGCTGCACAGAGCCTTGGGTGATATGGTTTAGTGTGAGGTGCCCCTGCCCATGGCAGGGGGGGTGGAACTAGATGATCTTAAGG
>JANEMJ010014585.1:0-17554 GCA_024361745.1 Cacatua alba | reverse complement strand
GCAGAAAAGAAAAGAGGGAGGGAGGGAGGGAGGGAAGAAGGAAGAGAAAGAGGGAAGGAGGAATAGTGGGAAGTAGGCAAGGAAAGGAGGGAGGGAAAAGGGGAAGGAAGCAAGAAGCACATGGATCTCCCTTATTACTGTTAAAATGTGTTTGCACCAATTTTTTGACAAAGCAGCAGTATCTGCAAAGTAAAAATTGGTTGTTTACCTTTTTGCCACCTTTCAGAATGATCAATTATTCAGCCTCTGAGATAGAGGCTCAGAGGATACACAGGTTAAGAGATAGTCTACCCTTGGGGGCAGCATGCCTGAATGTAGTAAAGGCAGTAAAATTAATGCAGACTTCTCCTTGAAAAAGTATGTAATTGTACTGAAGAGTGACAGCAAATATCCTGGCCTGCGATTCCTGCTTGGGTAAAGATCAAGTAGGAAAATGAGTTTCTCAGCTGCCGTAAAATGGCACAACACTACTCAGTCTTTCCCTCCCTCCCTCGCTCTCTCAAGCTTTTTGTTGTACAGCTTAGTTCCCTTTTCCCAACCTCTCCCACACTGTGAAAATCCCTGTACACTGTATCAAATTATTTTCCTGACTCCATCAATAAGTTTAAAGCTTTTTTGTAAGTTAGCAAATGGTTCCTCTAAAATATGACTTAAAAATTCATGCTGACCTTCCTTGATTTTAAAATAGTTGAGTATCAAATTGTATTGGTTTACGATTTCAGTAAGTTTTGCAAACACAGAAAAAAGGCTTTATGGAGGACCAAGAAAAAAGGGAACATTTCATTCCCCTAGAACCACAGACCACTTAAATGATGCCATACTGAGTAGTAAGGCAATATTATGCTTAAGTTCCTTGAGTTCCTTTAAGACTCTTGGATGAGGACCATCTGGCCCTGACAACTTGTTACTTACTAGTCATTTTCTCAGTTTCTTCTAAAAATTTTTCTTTTGACAGGTCATTTTAAGATGACCCTTAAAGCACTTTCCTTATTTAAAAAAAGAGAGAGAGAAAAACCAGTGTGGGAACCTCCCTCAGCTTTTCTGAAATGAATACTGGTGCAAAGAATTTAGGTCTATGTTGTGGTCTTATCTTTCCAGAGTACTACTTTTACACTTCAGTCATCTAATAACCTAATACTCTCCTTGGCAGGCATCCTGCTTCTGGTGTGTTCAGAACATTTAGTTTTTGTTTTTCTGCTTTAAATGAGGTTCCTCTAAATTGTTTTTGGCCTGCCTTATTACGGTTTTACATTTCTTTCATCTGTTTATTCTGTGGACTGCTTCATTTTCCATTGACTTACCCCTGAATGTGTTGATCGTTTATGAGGCAGCAGCAAAACTGGAGGACTTGCAGGTCATTTTTATATGGAGCCCAAAGGAGAAAGCGCAGAGTGACATTACTTTCTTATTGTAATTTATACACTTCGCTTGGAACAATGAACATGTTCTTGTGTTCAGAGATAGAAGTATAGTTAGTGCAATTGGAGGGGACCCAGGGAGGTCCCCAATAGCAGGCTCAGCTCTGAGGTCAGAACAGGTTGCTCTGGGTTTTATCCAGTCAAGTTTTCAAAATCTCCAAGTGTGACGACTGCACAACCTCTCTGGGCAACTTGTGTCTCTGCCCAACCATCCTCATGGTGGAAATATTTTTCCCTATACACCTTTATAACATCCTCTGTCCTCCTGCCATGGAACCTGATAACTCTCTTTTAGGCAATGGCAAGCTGCTAGTAAGTCTGTCTCAGCAAAGCTGTCTCTTTTCCAGGCTGAATAAGCCCAGTTCCTTAAGCCTCTTCCCATAATGCATGTGATCCAGCCCCTTGGGCATCTTGCTGGCCTCCGCTGAGCTGTCTCAAGTTTTCCAATGTCCTTCTTGTCTTGGAGGACTCAGAACTGCCCAGTCATTCCTGAGCTAAGCATTCCTCTCTTGCCTCTGAAAACTGCTAGCCTGCAGTCAACCACAAGTTTTGGTGTCTGGATGTTCACTTTCTCCCAGTGCAGCATCTAAGTATTCGATAATCTTAGCCAAAACCAGCCATGGAATCTAAATCAAAACCAGGGGAGACAGGAGTGTGCCCAAATTACCTTGTCAACATTCCCTTGCAATTAAAGGGACAGGTGCATCAGACACTGTCTTGTGTCCTGAATTCTACAGGAAAGAGCAAGGAATTTGGACAGTGGGTTGCTGTATGATGTAGCTTAGTGGGTAAGTGCAGGTACTACCCATATGACATGAAAGGGAGAGGAGACTGTTACCCCCCTGTGTGCAGCTGCTGAAAGTACAACTCCAAAAGGTCTAATGAAGAAGTCAAAAAAGCATGTTACCTACTTACTAATACCCATGTAACTCTCTGAGAGGCAGTCATGGCATTGTTTCCTGCTTTTAGGTAAAACTAATCATAGCTTTAAGGTGTGACTACCATAAGTGAAGTGCCTTCCCTAGAAAATCCTACTGATGAGTTTGTTTCCCTTTTATTATGAAGGACACAAAAGCAATAATCACATTTACTTAGTGAGTAAAGCTTAGTATTTACTGGACACTGGTCTTGCTTGATACTAGGATGGACTTGCAACCTAAAATGGTTGCTCTTTGTTTCTAGCCATTTCACAGGATTATACAATCATAGAACAGCTGAGGCTGGAAAACACCTTTAAAGAAAAAAAAAAATCCTTAAATGAAATTTCATGCATTTCAGTTTGTGCCCACTGCCTCTTTCTCTTTCACTGGGCATCACTGAGAAGAGTCTGGCTCTGTCTTTACTCCCCCCTCCCCCATCAGATACTTATACACACTGATATGAGTCCCCTGAACCTTCTCTTCTCTGGGCTGAACAGCCCCAGCTCTTGCAGCCTTGTGTGCCAGATGTGCCAGTCCCTAAATCACTTATGTGGCCCTTCTCTGGACTGGCTGCAGCATGCCCATCTCTCCTGTATCGGCCAGCTCAGCACTGGACCCAGAATGCCAGTTGTGTCTCACCAATACTGAGCAGAGAAGGAACACCTCCCTCGACCTGCTGGCCATGCTCTGCCTGATGCAGGAGGCTGCAAGGGCAAACTTTTCCTTACTGTTCCTTCTTCCCATGCAGATACTGAAGATGAACAGAAATAGCTGCAATCAGGCCAGAGTGGTCAGTCATTGCCTTATCCACTTCTACAACCAAGGCATCAATATGTACCAAGAAATTCACTTGCTGAATCACTTATTTCTAAAAAGAACTACATCTCAACCAACTATAAGCATCTTTTTTTTAAGACACAGCTGCTTATTCAGCACTGCTGATAAGAAAATTTCCTTTGGAACAGACTGTTGATGCAATGTTATGTAGACCGTAAATTGTCTTTACCTTCCAAACCTCCTTAAATTTCCTGTGCCAGTCTCTCACAAGGGTCTAGTCCACAGTACCATCTAGTGGCAGATCTTGACATGACCATGCCTGTCACAAACCCACTCTTAACCATTGACATTTCTTCCCAATCTCAATAGAGTGATAAAGTGTATGAAACACCCTTTTATTCTTGGAAATAGTACCATGTAGGATAGCAGGAGAAAAACTCACCTTGTCAGGGACTGAGAGGAGTTAGCTCTGATGGTGAAATTGCCTATCCAGTATACTTCATAAGCATGATTACTAACGACTTTTCCTTAAGGTGACCTGTTAAGAAGATTGTTTGCCACCCTGAAAAATATAAAAGAATTTAACACCGAGTGAAGAAATGAAGAATATCTCTGAGACTTCTTTTAGAATCATAGAATCACAGAATAGTTAGGGTTGGAAAGGACCTTAAGATCATCTAGTTCCAACCCCCCTGCAATAGGCAGGGACGCCTCACACTAAACCATGTCACCCAAGGCTCTGTCCAGCCTGGTCTTGAACACCGCTAGGGATGGAGCATTCACAACTTCCTTGAGCAACCCATTCCAGTGCCTCACCACCCTTACAGAAGACAACCGGGGGAGCTTGTTTTCTTCTGAGATGCACAGCCAGTAGTAATTCTGTCACACTTCTTTAGAAAGTGCTCCCAGTTAGAGTACACGTATCTGACATCCAGTTGGGCATCTGGTTATTGCTGTTTAGGTAACTTCCTTTACACAGCTAGAATGAGCACTGGACAGCATATTTACACCATACTCAAATTATATGTACTCTTAGTTAATTTAGGTATTGAACAGGAACACAGTAATGCCTACGGTTTTGATAACAAAAAGGTAGAATGGCATTGTATTGTAACGCAGTGTGAATACCCCAATTCTTGTATTAACTAGCCTTTCATACTTACAATGCCATTCTAGAATTAGCCTGTGCAAAGCTTTCTGGATATTCTATTGTAATTCTTTATGCATTAAAAAGTGTTAAAGTAAATTAAAACAAATTAAAATTAAAAAAAAAAAGAAAAAAACACACCAATATCCAAAAAGATCATACCCTGAGAACTGTTCCTTAGGCAAACGGCATGCAACAGTAATTGTTGTGAAGCTGTTCATGTAAGTAACAACAACTTTACTCTCTTATTTTATAAAACACATTAATGCAAAGTCTTGCTGTTTGTACCAAATCTACTGGAAGTGGAAAAAAAACTGTTCTGTTGCTTTCTAGGCATGTTACATAAAGGTCATGGGAACCAGAAATAAGAAATCTAGATCTCATAGAAAAGCATTTTTCAAAACACATCAATTTAGTGAGCTCTAATATACGCCGCTTCAGTGGCTGAAATGAAATGTAGATAGAGGAAACGGTGCTGAGTTATGCAGCCTCACACACAGGAGGCAATGAGCTGAAATGAGGGAGGATGGCCTCTCAAACAGCAGAGCTTCCAAGGAAGCTTCTAATATGTCAAGTACTCAAGCACACTCACATAGTTGTGGACCTTCAGAGGGGAATGCAGTGCGAGGACTTGCAGCCGGTGAGCTTGTTTTCTCAGATGTGACCCACTATTTGTCTTCAGAGTCTTCTACATCTAGTTTCTTATTCATACCTTTTGTTTTCAAGGGATTAAAAATGTAAAAATTAAAAGGATTAGAACACGTACACGTAAAACTTCATATAAGGATTTCTAGCCCTAGTCAAGCCTGCACATTTTTAGTATGGTAACTAGTATTCAGTATAATTTATGTAAACCTATTTTTGTCAATGAAAGACAGTCTATCAGTTTAAGAGTTCATGTAATGATTCATATTTGATGCTTTTAAGCATGGAGTTCATGGGTTTTTTCTCCCTTCAGCTCTAACAATTATATAGCTACTTTGGGAGAAATTACTGCTCTTCCGGTCTCTAAAAGCTGAAACAAAGAAATGGAGGGGGAAGGCTAATTTGCATGACCAGTTCTACTTGTACTCAGTATAACTTGCACTGCAGTGTTGGGATTTTAGTGGAATTCTAAAAATGGTCTGGAAAAAATTCTTAAATCAACTCTACTATTTTCCTCATCACTACAACAATTTGAGGTATTCTGTCACAGTCATAGGTCTTGTTTCTGAAAGGTTAGTATAGCTCAACAACAAAAAGTGAGCCTGACCCTTCAACAAACATGCATTCTTCTGTTTGGGAACATAGCAAGTCTGTAAGACAGCAGACTTGCTGTGAACGTGCTAAACGCACCAAACAGCATGTTTTCTGATGGATGACATCACCAATAACTGACATATACTTGACTGCTATAAAGTGTAAATAGAAGAAACTGTTCCTTTTTAAATACAAATGTATTTCTAAAAGCAAAAGATTTTGTATTTTAAACCACTTAGATGTTACTGCACAATCTTCATTATTTTCAAAGGTTTTGTTATTCTTTAAAGGTTTTTTTACTTTGCATTTTGTCACTTTGATTTCTATTGATAACAATTTGCATTTGCTAGAGATATGCCTTTCTCAAGTCTTCAAAAGAGGATGTTTACAGAGTAGCAATGTCTGTTTTCTAAGATCTCTTTATATATTTTAGTCTTACAAGTTCCTATACCCTTGAAACAGACTTATTGAAACACTAGTCAGACCATTACGGCATTTCTGATTTTTTATTTCTTATGTTTCCTGATTCATACTTCTGAAAGGCCTGTTGTTTGTGATACAGCTGCACTTTGGTGGTAATAAACACTTTACAGTTCTGTCTTTTACTACCAAAAATGCCATTCCTATGATATACAGTAGTAGTTACCTCTAGTATCTGTCATTTAAATTACAACTTTGTATAGAAAGAAAGCACATTATATAATCCATACAGACAATAAATATCAAGGGGCACATGAGAAGTAATCTCTTTTTCCTCTTTAGGTCACCTAGTAGCCTTACAAAACATCAGGGTTATAACTAGAATCATGAGAAGAAAAGATTAGCGAATCACTTAGTCAAAATAAGTATCAAACCTACTGCTTAATACACTGTGAAGAGAATATAGAGCTCTCAAGGTCTTTTTGTAATGATATTACATCATTAAAAATCTACCAGATTTCAAGCTGCCAGACTAGCTTGAGATTTACTTACATCAGTTTTTTGTCCTGTATTAAAAAAATAAACACATCAAAGACACTTTGAGTGAGAGCGTCTTTCACATTTGGTGAACGTACATCGGTCTAGATGGGCTCCCACAGGACTTCTGCACAAAGAAAAATACAATTCAGTGATGTACTTATAGATAAACATTAAGAAGGGTGTTTTTATATCACTCATGGAAGGACTCAGCAGAAGCAAGCAGACCGTTTGGTAATGTGGAAGGGCTCTAAACCAAGAGGTGAACCAAACAAAAGGAGATTGAATCAAGCTGACTAACACAGAAAGAAGGCTGACAGAAATGCATGAATCAATGTCCTGAAACCAAAACTCTTTATGGTGTGAGCTGAGAAACATTCTGCAGTTCTAAATTTGAGGCAGTAGGAGATGATAGATGCAAGAGTAATGAACCTCCAGAGCAGAGACAGGCCAGTTATGAGGGGTTAGGATACAGACAAATTATCAGTAGGAAAATGAGTTTCTGATCCTGAGATAGAAATAAAGATGGTGTGGTAGGTCTGGAGGAGTCTCTTCTATATCTGTTTTTTGTGATAGAGTCAATATCTGTATATTAGTAGAATCAGTAAGGCTTCCTGACTAAATACATAAAAAGAGGAGATCTGAAACCAGAGGCAGTAAATATTAGAACTAAAATGGGAAACTTTCCAAATAGAAGACCAAAGACCTCATTTAAAGGATGAACATTAGGGTAGAACAGAAAAAAAGATTTATTCAGGAAGTTAACCTGGAGATGTGGCCAATCTTTTCTCTGTTTTCCTTCTTCCTTCCTCAAACCACCAATGAAAAATATCAAGCAAGCGAAATATAGTCTTAATTTAAATACCACTTTGAAAGAAATATAAAATCTATCAGAGATGTAAGACCCAAGACATCTATTTTGTTTTCCAAGGAAAACAAGAAATTGGTTTTATGCTTTGGCTTCTAAAAATATCTTCATGAGCTGACTTTCTTACTGCAGATAAAAGTAGACACTTTCAGTTCTTACACTGAGACTTCATCACTCCTCAGTAATGCTGCTTCCTGCTGGATTTTGGGTTTCCTGCTTCTTTGGGGATTTTGTCTCACTGCACACAAAAGCTATGGCAGCATCCCAACATGATATATTGTGAATAGGTGAAATCAAACTTGAGTGTCCTGCACTAAGGGCAAGCCAGAGGTCTCTCACATCACAAACCAAAGGCATTAATTAAGTCAAGTCATAATGACTTAACAACTGGGTGAAAAACTCTTTTGTTTGTCTAAGGACTTGTTTGCCTATGTTGGATATAGTGTACATTCTTACTGGAATTTAGTATAGTTTCATTAAATGTCATTTTCAGTAACTTCTAGATAGCATCCACAATGGTAATCTAACTGAATTTTTAACTCCACATGAAGATTATGCAGCTCTTATTATTTACTACCAATACAAAGAAATATGATTAAGACATCATTAAACCAGACTGAAACAATTATCCTGACTTTTATATTTAAGTAAAACATTCAATTTCAATTACAACAGATAAGTTTTTAGTTTTATTTTATTAAATAATGGAGGCATAGAATAACAGCTCAAAAAGGATAATGAAAAAAAACTGATCAAAGAAAAAATGTTGACTTTGAATTTATATTCAATATTTATGGGCAAACAGAAGAGATTTCAGCAAGTCTGAGAAAGAAATATAGCCCATTACAATCTAGAGAAATAACCCAAAGTAACAGTTTGATGAATAGTACCATGCTGACTTTTACAATATCTCACAAAGATACAATGAAGTTCTATTCAAGTAGAATTAATTTTATATATCTTAAAAAAATAAACAGGGGAATTTAAAAACTACTGCTTTAAAAATATATCAGCAATGAACCTCAAGTTTTTTTCTGGTAGGAAACAACTGAGAGTTAATGCAGTTTCAGATTACTGATTTTTTAAAAACAAAGCAGCGCCACATTGAATCCACTGGTCTTGGTTTCCTCCACAAGGTACATCAATGTTTGCCACCACGCGATCCCTCTCCACACTAGTGTAGACTGGTAAAGATATGCATTCCTCTGGAGAATATGGACCATATGCATCCTGTCAACAAACAAGCACATAGTTATCACATAGACAACAAAACATGAGAAAGGAATAATCTGCAATGACATGGTATCTAAAGCTAGATCGTAAGATACAGTTTAGACGCTTCAGTCTTAGGCAGGCAACTCTTGGTCCAGGCTACAGAGAAGGATTACTAACAGAGACTTCAGAAAATTTCACAGAATTATAGAATAGTCTGAGTTGGAAGGGACCTTGAAAGGTCATCTAGTACAAGCCCCCTGCCATAAGCAGGGACATCTTCAACTAGATCATCCTAATACTGATCACAGTCACAGCAGGGGTTCTTTGATACTTCTGGAAAACAGGCCGTTTCCATTAAGTGCCTAAATAGGAAATTACCAAGTTAACTTTAGGCATTCAGATTTGAACTGACTGCTTTAAACTTCCCGCTGAATTTAGAGTTTGTATTCTCTTAAGCAGGTACTTTCCTTACACAACATTAGCGGTACTGCTATTACAAAGATCGCAATTATATTGTAAACACCACTTAAAGAAGGACTTTAGTTGAAGCCACGGCTTTACCTCTCAGTCTGTATCTGGATGAGCAAGCAATGCTCTATTCTAGGAACAGGACCAGCTCCCCTTCGCTTTCCGTACTACAAACTGTGTGTGCCTTGGGCAGTTTCTTCCTAGGGCTTTGCACAAGGCACTGTCCCTATGCATGGCTACAGAACTGAGCTCAAAGACTCAGTTTAGACTTCCTACAGCATGTAATTTGGGTTTCAATTTATGTTGTACTTATTTAGTGTAAATGATTCAGGGTTTGATTCAATTGATATATATTAAGCATGTTTCCTGCTTAATCTCCCTTCCTGTCAACAGGAAAATGTGGCACTATTTTCAAAAATCAAATAACAAAGCACCACAGTTGTCAGAAAGGAATCTGAAACAAAAAATAGTCTTTTTAATGCAAATTACATCAAATGGGAGTTAGTGAAGCTCCAATATTAGAAAATAACTAAAAACAGGAAAAAGGAAACACGCAAACAATAACTGTTTCAAGTACTTTGCCTTGCATGTCAAGTGCAAACCATTTCTGAAGAATTCTGTTGTTCCTTTTGAAAATCAACTTCCTGTGTCTTTTGAACATCAGTGTTTAAATCCTTACAGAATGTTTGTGCACTCTAAGAGAATAACTTATTAATGAGCAGTTTGTCAAAAGAACTCATCTGTTCTCAGGATTATACTTGCCACTTTTATCCCTTGTTTAATGCTACTGAAGAAGATAAAATGCTGGCCAGTCTGAGAGTAAAGTGTTAATCAGAGAATTTAAATTTTGCCGAAGCTGAGGCCAAAAGTTGGCCAATTTGCTTTGAAAGACCTCTTTTTACACCTTTTCGGGTCAAAAAAGCTGTTCTGCTTTTCTCAATCCCACTGATGTTTTAAGGAAACACATTATTTGAGGGTTAAAACCATTCTGTGAAAGTCTTTTTGAACCATAAATCCTTATGTCCTTGGCTTAAGCACAGTTCAAACATTCTCTTTGTCTAGACTGCCTCACACACACTTCCATCCCCTATGGATATTATCAGTGAATTAAAACTGGAAAGGACCTTCACAGTTTAATGAGAATAAGCATTATGTTAGTAGCTCAAAATACTCCATTTTGAGCATTGCAACGTTTTAAGGGGGTTCTCTCACAGAAATTCTGTAAACTTTTTGGTTTTTTTTTTTTTTTCTTTTTCCAAAGAGTTTTCCTTATTTTAGTTTGATTGAAAATGACCTCAAAGTATTGCATTATAAATATACAGATTTTTGCTCACTAGATGCCATAAGATATAGGGGGGAAAAAAAAAAAATCAAACCCTGAGAATCCCAAGATACTATGTTCTACTTCATGCACTCCTCTATGGAGAGGATAATGAGATAAGGGGAAGTGCATAATGTCCTGATTCTGCCTTGGCTTCTGAGCACAGTGTTTTGAGTGTGGTCCACTTTTACAGAGAAGCCCATAGCAAAACAACTTAAGGGCAGAGCAGCTCAGAAATGCTCTTCTTAGAGATACTTTATATTTAAAATCTGGGCAGTTGACAAGTTTTGGCTTGTGTTTTAAAAGAATTATGTTTGAGTCCAAAACAAAGACTTCAGTTGCTATTAATTTCAAATATGAAGTACATTGAAATTCACTGATTATTGATCTCACTTCCATGTTTTATAGATAAAGCTCTCTGCTGATGTCCCATATAACTTCTGGATCTTATCTTTGAAGTTTAAAGTATATAGACTGTTACTCAGAAAAACACTTAATCTGTTTTATCTCTAACACAAGATGAATGCTTTTCAGAACAAAGAAAGGGTTACTTAAAATCCTCATTTTCAGTGTGCATAAGATAAACATTTGGTGTTGCCATGTAAAACTGTGTATATTGCCATCCTACCCCAGCCATCACTAAGTCTATATACTATGATGTATGGTAATTCCGTTCTTAAAAGCGGCGTATAAGAAAGATGAGGAAAGACTTTTTGGCAGGGCCTGTTGCAGTAGAATGATTTAAACTAAAAGAAGGGAGATTCAGGCTGGACGTGAGGAAAAAGATCTTTACAATGAGGGTGGTAAAACACTGGCACAGGTTGCCCAGGGAGGTGGTAGATGCACCATCCCTGGAGAAATTCAAGGCCAGGCTGGATGTGGTTCTGAGCAACCTGATCTAGTTAAAGATGTCCTTGCTTACAGCAGCAGGCTTGGACTAGATGACCTTTGAAGGTCCCTTCCAACCCAAACTATTCTATGATTCTATGATTATCCCATGCACCACCTTTCATGTAAATTAGAAATCTGTTTATTTCTCTGAACAAAACAAACCTTGTAAACTACTAAAGAATTGGATAATCTTTCACTGGTTGACTTTGTAATAGGGTTTGTGGTTCTTTGTATTTTTTTTCTTTTTAATTTTCAGTGTTTTCTTTCCCATCAAAGCTGGGAGCAGTACTGCTGATGCTGGCTAGTATTCACTTCTGTGTTCAAAGTATAAATCTTGACCATTATACTTCTAATGCTATACTATAATATAATGCCATACTTCCAGTGCTGGAGGTAACAATGAGGGAAAACAAAAAACAGTTGGGATACAATAATGTGTTAGCAATGGTGCTCCTTGCACAATATCTATCACAACGTACCACGAATCTCCTCATTGCCATAATTTATAACAATTAATAAACTTAATTTTAACTGAAATTTCAACTACTTGGGTCCCGTGAACTTTTTTTTTAACATTCTTCTAACCAAACCTAGCCTTCTCAAGAGAGAACTCTGCAGAGTTCTCAGGATTGCCAAATAACAGACTCCTCCAGTTAATAAATTCATTTGCTTGATCAGTCAATGTCTACAGGACAGGATAAAAGTTGGCATTGTTCTTCATTTTTTATATACTGCTAATTTTATTTATTCTGATAAAGTGGGAAAAACCTACATCCACCCCTATTTCTCACTTTCTACATTTACACTTGATTCTTGGTGTAAAAGTCTTAATATTTTTCTTTTAGATCTGTATGTGGGATTCTTCTCACCTGTCTGTCCCAGAGTTAGCGGTCTAGGCTGTCTCTAGAGTTACACCTAGGCAGAGATTTATCCCAGTTACCTTATGATATGATGGACTTCCTGAAATGCCTATCTTTTACTGAGACCAAAGAAAGAGCTAAGGCAACTAAGTCATACTGGGCAATTAACGTTTAGACAGCTATATTTTGATTACACGAATTCTGCAGTAAGCTTTCTTTTAGAGATAATATGGTAAGCATAGGAATTTGTAATTCATACACATCCCTGAATAGGTTCTATGCAATTTTTTGCTTTATTTATCAGAGATTGCTATTATAATTGGAGAGCAGATGCAGTAACAACTTCCACTGTTTGGATTACTTCACTTTCACCTTGCATAGTTCTGCAAGCATTGGCATTTTTTTATATTAGCGTAAGTAGCAGAAAGGCTTTCTTTGCTTACAGATCACATTATATTCTCTATCTTTTTAATGCTGTTGCATTTTAATTTGATGTTTAAAATGCAAAGAAAATATATTCTAGGAATGAACTCCCAAGCTCACATATACATTCACTAAATACACTTTCGAAAATACCTTAATATTTTTTAAGACAAGGAAAAGGGTATAACTGAAATAAAGCCCTTGTCTTAATCTAAACAACAGAAGCTAAAAAATACTGACAAAATTACAGTAAGTTCTTGTTTTATATAAAAGAAGTAACTGCTTTTCCTAATAAAGACAAAGATTTCTATTTTGAAATGAGGGGGGAAACAGGTCAGCAACATCATCATACTGAAAAGCTACTACAGAGAAAAAAGCAAATTATGGGTCTTGAAAGTTTAGGGCTTTTAATAATTTAGTACCTGTGGAATCCAGGCCATGTAACAAGGGAGAACAGATGACACACTGGGAGAGTCATGCAGATTTTCTGAAAGTCGGTTTCCATCAAAACTGCAACCTTCCAGTTGTAAGCCACTGATCTGCCGTGGAAATATAAAATATTCAAATATATATAACAGACTTGAAATGTCAGTAATGATTACACTGTGCTTTAATAAATAATGATCCTTTTTTCACTGTGACCAATTTTTTAATAACAGGAAACTAATTATTGTAATGTTCTGTGTGAGAATAGGAAACATGATTTAAAGCAAGATCTGGACCACACTTCAGCAGGAACTTCCACTGATTTGGATTCACAGTCTTCGAAATGCTAGAGAGAAATATCTGTAAATGTCATCATTTATGAAGCTGCAGTTGCCTGGCATTACTTTAATGGAAATATGATAGCAATAGCCAAGTACACAGTCATTACAATGTCAAGAAGAAGAGAACAGTCACTGAAATAAGCATGACTTCCTACTTGGAAGTCTGGGCACAGCTTTCAAAGAATGGAATGCATGATTACAGAGCTACTGCAGAGGAAAAAAAAAACCAAAAAACAAAAACAAAAAAACAAAAAACAAAAAACAAAAAAAATACAGCAACTTAATATGAGAGAAAATGTTATTTAAACTAACTCAAGATTTCTTAAGTGAACTGTTGTTTGGCAAAGTTCAAGAAGAATTCCATATGCTTCTACAAGTAACTATGCAATGTTTTATATGTAATATGATTTAAGTGCTTTCTTTTAATCAGTAAGTACTTTCAGCCTCCGAACTAAACATTTTCCCAGTACAAATTGTAATAGTTTGCCAGTATAAAAAATAATTATAGTCAGTTTGGTCTTGAAACCAAGTCTCTCTTGAAGTGAGAACTTCAATTTTCACAACAATAAAACTTAACTCAGCAGTATTTCAAAAGGCTAATGACTAACAGAAGAAAAAGGCAGATGTCTAACAGAAGCTACAGTCTAAAAATCGTCTGCCTGTTAAACTATCATACTAAAGCCCTGAATTAAATACAGGTTGGCTTTCACCAAACACAAGGTTCATAAAGCAGTGCTGGAACTAGGAAATACAATGATGTTGGAAACTGGATGAGTGACCACATAACCAAAATGGAGAAAAGTGTCATTTTCTAATATATTTTCTCTTGCAATTTTTAAAAAGCATACTAAATTTTAAAAAGTGATGAAAGTATGATGTTACAATGAAGAATGGTATCATAGAAGATGCAATGAAAATAATTTGCTTAGGTAATTACAGTATTCTAAAATGATATATTTGGCAAGAAAAGTTGCGATTAAAAAGTAACACAGTGGCGGTTACTGTCATGTTTCAAATGCAATGTTTTCCTCCCAAGTGTTGGGTTTTTTTCTTAATACTTTAATAACTGCATACTAGCTAAGATTAGGTTTTTAATAACTAATTCTTTGGACTGCAGACGGGTATTGTAGTCTTAAAAAATTTGCTTCTTTAAAGTTGTACTTCTAACACTGAGCTCAGGCTCTTTACAATGTGCATGATGCACATGTACATGAAAAGGAGGTTATAAAAGATTGCATTTAAAAAAAACTACAGAAAAATGCTGTGTTTCACCTTGGACAGACAGTGACCAGAGAAGTGGCAACATTCTTTGAAGCTATCTCTGCTCTGTACAGACTAGACTCACAATAAAGTCTCTAGAACTGTGGTTAACATGAACCAAAACAACCCTAATTGGAAAGCTCAGTGTAGTGTGGCTTTTCTCTAACTTCTACAAATTATTATAAGAAGGCCTCAGTGAAATTAACTGTATTTTTCAGACTATTTGGTACTACAAAACCTTTTTTTTTTTAATCCTTCAATCTCCTGTCAGAAGTTTAAGGTCTTTTCCTTGTTATGAACGTGTGAGACTCCTCCCCCTTCTCCTGCCAAGTTTATGATGATCTTTCCTTTGAATCTTCTCCAAGATTTTCAGGTCTGTTGCTTTTAAGGTACAGTGTTAACATTTGAAATTTTGTACTGTTTTTTTGCAGACTTAAAATCCCTCCACATAGACAGATTTTGGAAAAAAGCAGGCTTTACCTAGTAAAAGAGAAGTTTGGGTGTCAACAGTCTTTAATGACAGCCTATACACATTCCAGAACCACTTCTTCTGTCTTGCAAGGACAAAGGATATGAAGAAAATATCATTAAAAGGCAGAAAAGGAACAAAGTCTTACTAATGATAATATGGAGGCTTTCCCCCAGACTCATTCCTACTGCTTTCTGTTGTTAACATTGATAATTATAGGCCCGTTACATACCTGAGCATATAATCAAGGCCTTACTTGCTTATATGCCCAGGTCCTGGATTACACTTTATCTCACTACACCCTGACTGAATGCTTCCAAAGCTCTAATTTATCCCTATCACAAATATTAGAAAGATTAATCTCGTAAGTTCTTCTTTCTGTCCTTCCTGCATTCTGCAGGGAATTTTGTTACGGAGTTGAGTTTGATAAATATGTGAGTTTGGCAAAGATATTGAAGGAAGATTGGTCTGATGAAGAGGTTTTAATATTTATTTTTATTGTTAGGGTGTTCAAAGGTCTGGCCATTGTGAACATGTCTAAAAGAACTTTCTATAGAAAACTACTGAAAAATCTCTTTCTACTGCACACACATTTCTTCTTTTGATATCGGCAGTTCCTTTGACATTATAGTTATGCAAAATAACCTCATTTGATCTCCTGGAAAACTTCAACCAATCATAGAAACTCCTTTGAAGATGAAGACCTAAATTTTTACTTTGATTCAATATTAAAAGACACTGAAAAAACCCAACACCGGAACAATGTACTTTCAGTTACTGTTTGGCTGAGTGCTCACATAGCCATGTTCTCATTTCTATGATAAACTGTGTAGAGCAATTACAACTACAATGAAGGACATGGATTTCACAGTATCTATAATTAGCATGCACAGTATTTTTGCAGCTCAGCTCACAATAATGGCTGGAGTTGTCCATAATTTTTTAAATCTGAATTCTAACAAAGTATTTGGTATTTTTTAACCTGATAATAATATAGTTTCAAAAAAGCTAGTGTTACAAATTATAGATTGTCTTTCTTTAAAATATATTTGTAGAAAGTGTGCTGATACTATGGTCCAAAGCATTTCTGTTTCCAAAATTCCAAATTCTCTGCAATGAATTTTTCCTTGCTATTTAATGTCATAATTTCCCATGAAATGATATAAACTACAGCAGACTTAAGGAAGTCACATTTTCACTTCATTACCGCTACAGGCCTCCATCATTAATTTCTTGATATTGCAAAATGGAAGCATCCTGTGAAAAAGACCTTTCCAGACGCCTTATAATAGCATTTCAGTCAACTGCTAAGAGCACAGTTTTGGTATTAATGTCTTTCTTGCAATACATTTTTGTTTTTCACTATTTCTATTAAGCAATATGCAAGCACTTAGTACCCCAGAAGTCTCTTACCATGTTTTTTCCTTTCTTTCATTCTTTTCTACAACAACAGAAAATGGAATGCCAAACTGAATGACTACCTGCTTTTGTACAAATGTACAATCAGTGCACAAAGCAAATAGATGTATTTGCATATCAGTATGTGATTATACTGCAATAACAATACATTTTTAGTACCTTTTGTTAAAGCAATCGAAAGTGATACTAAAGAAGATGTAACTTTGTACAGATTGATTCTAAATCAAATATTCATTACATCCTACTAGGAAAAATATACTCCATGTCATACATCTAAACTGTCGCCTGAATAAACATTGATAATTTAACATCAGATTTGATAATCTCCCCAATTAAGGTGTATTCTTGGCCTGATTGAGTGTTACTCTGTCTACTCTGTATTTTGCTGGAATTGACAATTCTAGCACTTCACACTTCTGACTTAGAGATGATCATATATTTGAAATTTCTGGCACACAAAGATCCTTCCAAATTTTTTAAAAGTGCACGAAGACTGAAAAATCTTTTTATCATACAGATCATAATTAGATTTTCACCTTCTTCTCCCTATCAGAACAAATTCTGAGCCATCAAAAACTTACAAGTCAAGAAAAAAATCTCAAAGAACATGCCTTCAAAACAGTCACTGTCAGTGTGACTAAAAGTTATGCAAAGTATGTGTGAATCCTAGGTTTAAACTCAATCTTCAACCACAGTCCTAATTGTTCCAATCCTTCGACAAATATATTCTATTAGAATAATTAAATATCCATTGATTCAAGGACTTGAGCATGACTCTCCCATGTCCCAGAACAGAGTCCCCCTACCATGTTAGTATAGAATCAAGTCTCCCAGTGGAAATAGTTACACAAAGTGAAATAGCACCACTAGCATAAATTGAGACTGATAAACCTCAGAATAGCATGTACCATGATCTGGTTCTTGTAGGGAATGTGAGAGATCTAATTTTAAGCCTGCACTCTCAATCATGTGAAGAAGGAAAATGCAGTATCAACAAATAAATAATAATAAAAAAATCATATTTCTTAATTCTACCGGTTATTTAATCACAAATTCTCTGATAATTTGAAGATCTATCTTACATAATAATAGATTGGCTTATCAAAGACAAATTAACTTTTTTCTTTCTTGGAGT